>PNEQ01083375.1:109192-155965 GCA_003012365.1 Medauroidea extradentata | reverse complement strand
GGGGGGGGGGGGGGGGGGGGTAACGTCAGGTGATCTCGGTGGCCGGGATGTTGGTCCATCGCATCCAATCCAACGGTCCAGAAATGTTCCATTAAGGAAATCACGGCCATGCAATCTCCAATGTGGTGGTGCACCATCCTGTTGAAACTCAGCCCAAGGTTGAAAATCTTTTAGCTGAGGTGCCGCGTTAAGTTCTAACATGTCCAGGTAGATGTTCGCTGTTATCGAGTGCTCTGCAAAGAATAAAGGTCCGATAAATTTGTTATGCATAAGGGCACACCAAACATTGACTTTTGGGCTATCCCTCTCGTGTTCCAAAATTGAATGAGGATGTTCGGACCCCCATATACGCACGTTATGCCTATTCACTTTACCTGACGTATGAAATGTTTCTTCATTGGAGAAACAGACACGCTGTAGATAAGCATTATCAGCAACAATAAGATGTAACATTTCTATTTCAAAAGCAGCGCGACGTTCGTGATCATTAGGTTGTAAGGCTTGAACAAGTTGAACTTTGTACGCATACAAATGCGGTCTTTTGTGCAAGATTTTGTGCACTGTTGCACGTGGAATACCAAGTTGACATGACGCCTGACGTGTCGATTTGGAGGGGCTTCGTTGGAATGCTTCCTGTACAGCGTGGACAGTGTCGTCACTTACAGAATGACGGCCGGTTCGTGAACGGTGGCACACACTACCAGTCTCTTTAAATGTCTTATGCCACGCCTTTGTGCTCTTGTGATCAGGTGGTGGGCGTCCATACTCTCTTCGGAAATTGCGCTGCACTGTGACAGGAGGCTTGTTCTCGTGATACCACAACACACACGTAGCCCTTTCTTGCATGGACGCCATTGTACCTTTCACTCATCACACACCACCTACCTGAAACATACGCCAAATAAACCTTTAATGAGTTACAGTACATTTTCGTCCAAACCGCACTCAGCTACCATTTGTAGTTTTCATGTTATGAAGTTTTGTAATGAGGAAAAGACTTTATGGACAACCTGTATATGTGTGTGTGTTTTTCTAATTTTGTCTCGAAATTTTGAAGATCTACACACGAACCTACAAGGTTTTTAAGGGGGGGGGGGATGTACACATAACAACGCAATACATATTCACCAGTACTACGGAATTCTGTATTTGAAGTGTGTGTTATAAACGTCATCATATTACCAGCTTCGCCTAGTTTCGTTTTTAAATTTTGAAACTTTTCACTCTGGAGGAAGTCATACTCGTAGCACTGAAAAAAACTGTATCTTCTCAAGTAGGATGGGCAGTATGCGTTTGCTATCTCCGTATACTTTAAACCTATATTTTCCCGCTTTTTAAAGCGTAGTTTCATGTATTTTTACTGTATACAATATTCACGTCACTGCAATTCGTTGTCTCCTACAATATAGGGGCTTGTCTTTGACGTGATTCAGCAACAAATACTCAATGCGCACATTACCAGCTATACATGGGTCTACAAGATTAAAATGACCAATTTTTACAGGAACGTATTTAACAATTGACACAGATACATTTGCTCTACGTCTGTTTCGAGCTTACAAAGAGTTCACCAGATCCATATAAAATAGTTTCTGAAATACATTTACAAACTTGGAGGATGGTATCAATACACAAAAACAACAACAAATAAACGTGAATATAAATATAGGTCCGAATATCCTTAATTTTTGAGATACTTGTGAAAGGTTTATTTAATGTGCAACGAGGTAGCATCCGACAACCAAGTTTTTTAACTGGCAACAAAATCTATATAATTAGATAATTGAATGATGATAAGGATGAAAGTATGTTGATGCCTTCATTTGAATCGTATATTGCGGATGGGGGAGTATTTGAGAGGGTGCGACATATGTTATCATTTAAGGGAGTCAAGGCGAGAAAATATTGTAATTTTATATTTGTGTAAATAGTGTTCGTTTTGTAGACGTTACTAGTGAGAACATTTTTTTACGAGAAAAAAATAGCTTTGCCAGTTTTCCCATAACGTCATTTCAAAGTCAAAATTTGCATCATTATTTGTTCTCATAAACAAACAAAAAAAAAAAAAAAAAATCACCCTGACACTAAGTTTCACGGACTACTGCTTGATACGTTTTAAAACCAATTACAAATAATTTTTGCATTAAAAAATATTTATAAACGAGACGACAAATTAAAAATTTTGTATGTATTCTTTCTAAGTACGAAAATATTTTTAGTATATTTGAAAACACGTTTAGCAGTAGCCCGCGACATGTAGTCCAACTGTGAATTTTTTATTGCGATATGGTAATTGTATTTTGCGGTTTATAAGAACAAAAAACTTGCAAATTTAGACTTTGTCGTGTCATTATAGGAAAACTGCCTGATCTAAATTTTTTTTGTAAAGGGAACCGTACCCCCGAGAAACGTCAACAGAACCATCACTATGTCATACAAATATAAAATTACGACAATTATCTACTTGAACACCCTTAAAGCATAGTCTGTGAGTTTATGAGTTTTTTTTTTTTAATTTTCACCGATGCTAAATCATTGAACAATGTCTATCAGATGTGAAATTATATTTTTTTCATTAATAACCCAAAAGCTAGGTTTTTTTTTTGGATATTTGTTTATACCCACATTTCTGTTTCGGGGTAAAGAACTCAACATACAAGTTTGTGTAAAAATATGTCAGAAACATTCCGTATATAGTTTCATGAACCCCGGTTAGTGGGTATTACCGCTTTGTCGGATCGACTTCCATCGGTGACTCGCCACTCCAAACATCAATATGGAAATGTTTCCGAGTTATTCCACGCATAGTTTATCACAGAAGTGCGTGAACTGTTATTTTATGTATGGAGAGTTCCGCCTGGGTAGCTCACCACCCGCTGTGCAGATCGACAGGGAAAAACTTTATACATTCAAAACCACTCTACGTTCGTGTGTGGTGTCTGTTTACGAATAGCGTACTCCATTTGACGTATTTGCTTGATATGCGTATTCTATCAAAATGAAAGTTACATACATAATCATTTTCAGTGTCACATTTCGGCCATTGAATTTTGTGTACAGAAACTTCACTGTTGTAGATTGTTACGAGTGATACATACGTTTTAAAACACCCAGTCATTTAAATGAATGTTATAATGAATTCCGCATAAAGTGAGCAGTTTTGAAAGCCTAGTTACATTTTTCCTTCCAGAACACTTGTATTGTCCTGTTACTTTTCAATATAAATGTTGTGCCCTTAGTATTTACATACCTACTCAAGAGTTAACATAATAAGTCAAAATAAACAATATGATTATTCTAGAAAAGGAGTTCTAAAAAAAAGGACTCAGTTTATCACGAACCACCTATATCAGCTTTAAGTTTCCTTCACACGAGTTGCTGACTGGAAGGCCGTGTGCCAGCTGGCTACTCGCACGTAGAGGCGGTTAAGTAAGTGGTGAGAGAGCAAAAGTAGACCGTATTGGTAGCACGTTTCTGGGACTCTATTCCGTAAAATAGTCGCAGTCGTGTGGAATAGTTGCATCTACGGACAAGAATTTATCGTATTTTATACTGAGTAAAGATGTGTTTAGTGGGACATTTCGCTAGTTCTTAAGGGTATCACGTGGCAAAAATGCTAATTTTATATTTGTACGACGTAACCTTAGTTTTATAGACGTTACTTGTAAAAATTTTTTAAACTCTCGTATACTTCCTATAGCGGCATATCAAAGCCAAGATTTGCAAGTTACGGGAACACACAAATAACAAAAGTGACCTACTCGAATTAAATAACGTACGTACACTGAAATGAGATGTTATGGGCTATACGCTAAAATATTAAAAACCACACAACAAAGTCTCTTTGTATTTTTTAAATATTGCCATAAAAAACATCGTTATTTTCGATTTTTTTAATATAAAGGGTTTTATTGTGTGATTTCATGTTTTCTTGCATATGGATCATACTATGTACTTCCAGCGTGAATTATTTCATTCGAATAAGCCAGTTGGTTTTTGTTATTTGTCTGTTCCCGCAATTTGCAAATACTGACTTTGACATGCCGCTGTGGGAAGACTATGAGAGCTAAAAAAGTTGAACTAGTTGAAAATGTAGTAACAAGTAACGTCTTTAAAACTAGCACAATGTAGCAAAAATTAAAAATTATGCATTTCTGCCACGTGAACGCAGTTAAGGGCGCAACCTACAACTCACTTCAAATGCGTCGCATTGGGTTCATAAATACGTTTTCAATGAAACGATTTCTCATGTGCTTGTTGTGCGAGGGTGTGTGCTTACTGTGCGAGGGTACGAAAATAAACATACATCGGACAAGGGTGAAATGTCATTGTTAACACACCATGCTCATTACAAACACTGTTTCGAAGCCTTCCAGCATAGATAAAAAAAACTGACTTCTCAGGCCGCCGTACGTCAAATCGTTCTAACCGGATGTATGCGTAACTCAGATAGAAAAGTGGATTGAACTTTGCTACAGACTTTCCACCAATCAAAGTGTATAGTTCAACTTCCATAGTAAAATTGTATCGGTGGGAAACTTGCACTCTATTTCATCGTCACTCTTTAGCCTCTAACGAGCTGGTAGACGTCTGCCCTTAAATGCTCTCAAGTAAGAAAATGTCTCAATTTTATATTTGTATGACACAGTGTAAGTTTTGCAGACGTAACTTGGGAGTACGTTTATTTGTTACAAAAAATATCTCAGTCAGTTAATCCCCGTCACGGAATTTCCATTTCAAAATTTAAATGTGTTTTCGTTCTTACAACAAGCAAAAACCAATGAACACAGTGGACAGAAAAATTTCACTTTGAAACAAAATGTCACAGGGTAGTGCTTGACGTTTATTAAAACAATGAACAACATTTTTGTATTTTTTTTTAATTGCTGAAAGCAGCGAAATATTCGAAATTTCAGAACTTTTAAAAAATGTAATATATAATAAACCCTAATAAGGAAATTGTAACCTACCAAATATTGTGTTATATTACTGTACATATATGTGTAACTTATCAAAACACTTAAAAAAACTCGTTAACAAAATTTATTCGCATGCTTGCTTAAATTTAGTCTGATATGTGAAACTGTTGATATGATACTTTTGGTCGGCCAATTAAACTATAACTTTAATGTTATAGATTGAATAGTAGAATTTGTTCCTCGCAGCTGATTGAACCTGTTGAAAATCCCATGATTCTAACTTTGAGTGAAATATTAAAGACAAAGGCGTAGTGGACACGTTTAATAAATTTTTAAAGAATCTGCACCAAGTAGTTCATAAAAAAAACTTTTCCTTCCGTTTCGGCCGCTAGAAAATAGGTTTAAAAGATTACTGGAGGTTCTGTCATGGATATACACAAATGTGCAACGTTCTTTGAATGCTGTTTCCAAGCAGACGTCAAAGTTGTTAAGCAGTTTACAAATAAACATTTGTCTGTTGGAGCTATGCACACCTCTTGGTGGCCTGAACAATTTGAATAAGTGGCTAACTTTAACGCCGGAAAGTGAATCCACATCGTTATTGATTGAAAATAAGGCGGTATTCCTTTCAGAAAAAAATGTATATACATAGGTATATACATATATAATAGTCTGCTACTAGCAATAAACGTGGCTACTGGAAGCAAGCTCTCACTAAAGCCCTAGATAACACGATCCAGTAACATGCTTTTATCTCACGTGTTATAGTGTTCTAGAAAGTGTTTTAAGTATGTTTTATACATACTGCTCTAGCTCTAGGACATGCAATAATATGTCCGAACCTTCAGGAGAAGTGTGTAAAAGATGCTACTAAGTTGGGCAGCCACAATAAAAATCGTAACCAAAAATTGTTGCTGCATTTGAGCTCTTGAGGGTTAGTTTTGAGCACTTTGTCAACAGCCATTAAATAATGATAATTATTCAATTATAACATGCAGTATTAGAAGCTAGAATACAAAGAATAGTAGCCCCCTTTTCTTCTCTCTCCCTCCATATATACATACATAAAGAGACGCGCGCACGCGCACACACATACTGGGTGTCTAAAAAATATGTACACTAAACATACCACGAGTATCCTGGGATCAATTGGAGACGAAAATATTAGTGGTAAAATGTTGTACGATTACATTTTACGCGCACAGCTTGGCAACATTACACTGCCGTTTGTCTCCTCTTGCGCTCCACAGATATCTTACTTATCTTACATATACTGTTTTGCCCATCAAATGGGCGCAGGTTCAAATAACTACAATTTGGATAATCATTTCACGTTTTTTATACCTAAAGTACATAAAATATCACCTGGACGTGGAGCACACGATTGCAATTTTTTCGTGCTATGTTGCCGCATAGTGTCAGTAAAATGTAATAGTGTAACATTTTGACACAAACGTTTACTTCTCCAGTTTAGCGAAGGATTCACGTGGTGTGGTTATTATGAGGCAGTTTCTGCAAAACCTATATATGTATGTTCATGTTTACATATAAACATTCATGAATGTAAACATACATATGCATGCCCTGACATTAAACTGTCAAAATCTGCATTGGTAATTGATAAGGTAAAATAATGGCAATTGACCGAGACAAAAACCTTAGAAAAGCAATAAAGTTCTCTAGTTTTAATTTGGACAGATTTATGTATGTGGCATCAATCTTAACGTTCCAAAGTTTAAATTTTCGAGGACAAAATGTCGGTATTCATGTGGTGTTAATTTTCAAGATGTATTGAGGAAGATGTATTGCACAAACAAGCTTATACATGGCGGGAAATCGATAACCGGTGTTTGGTAAATGCATAAGTCTGTTAGTCGGTAACCGTTAACCAAAATAATATATGGATTTTAAATGGCTTCTTTACCTAACTTACCCCCATAGTTAGAACAGCTTTGCCTTTCAAGTAAAAACCACGTAATTGATTTGGGAAATCAATGTTTCCTTAATTCTTATCAATTAATTAATAAAAAAACACTTTCAATGAAAAATAATTATTCGTAAAATTTCTTTAGGTACACTATAACTGTGATGACATTTACTAATTTTGTGTTTAGCACTAAAATGCTAAATGTAATTTTATACTTAAAATTTTACAGAAAAATTGAGAAACTACCATTTTTATTTCTTTCTGTAACTGTTTTTTCAGAAAAAAATTTTCCTTGTAACAAGTTATTTTGGAAGATATATCTTTAGAACTTGCATAGTTAAAATATATTTTCTAAAACTGATTTTCATTTCATACTCATGGCTGCATTATTAGTAACTTTAAATAACATTCTACCCTATATTGTCATTACTTTTATGCATTATCTAGATAAAGCACATTAGACAATTAATATTAATCATTATACATAAGAAATAATGTTTCGTATGAATTACAAAGCTTAACAGAAATGAGACAAAATTCTTGCAACTAAAATGCCGTTTGAAAACTTAATGAATTAAGTCCAACTCATGCAATTTCGACTTTATGGAGGTGAATCTCAAATATTATCACTCACGCAATGGCTATGAAAGAAACTTAGCGTCTGTAATATGAATATTCGAAACAGAAATCTAACCGAAAATTACCCCTTTTCCTATGATTATGGTAGCAACAGTCTAACTTTTGCATTTGTTGTTTTGTTTGTCGACATTTATATATGAGACATTGTACATCAAATCACACACTTTCAATTTAACACAGTTGATTTATAAACAAAAACCTTGTTTAAGTATTTGACACCACGCATTTGATAAACAGGTGCAAAAATTTATTTGGCAATATACGTGTTCTGAGTTTATATATGTACGAAATATTTTTACGTTAATAAATGCTAATGTTTTATCGATAGTTAAAAATAGTATAGCAGCAATCTTACCGTAAATTTACTTTCCAAGCTTCAGTCATACTGTTGCCTTCACTTCAGTTCAAAGTTAAGCTATGCCTCAACGTCACTGAAATAAAATTCCGAATTAAAAAAATAGATGTGTGATATACGAGTTCGTGTTTGAGGTATATACAAAATAAACAGCACAACCATCACTCAGGAATTTGCTGTTCGTATGCCATTTTTTCCACTCATTAATGTAGAACCTATTCTCATACACACACCATCCGCGAATGATAAATTCTGCAGCCAAACTAAATATATTTATCCTCGATTTCCCTTATACACGAATTCACAAACAGCGGATATTTTGCTTGTGCTCTGACACGGTTGTAATGGGAAGACATACTGTTCGTAATTACCTAAACAATTTCATAAGCCAAGTACTTAGTTGGAATGAATTTTTAATGACTATTTATGAGACGAAACTGTAACCGCATGCAAACATGATTGCCTTTTGAATTAAAATTTTTAGCACAGTACCAAATAAAGTCGACATGTATTATTGACTGCCATTTTACAGTTATTAGTACGGAAAAGTAAATGTACTGTTTAAAAAAGGTAAAGAGAGAATACATGATTTTCTAAATAATTGAAATGTGCTGCATCAACCAGCTATGCTACAATCCCGTTTAAATGGTTATCAGCTATGAATCAAGCACATTGATATTTATAACGTTTATTCGTGGTGTACATTTTTTGGTTTTATTTCTCTACATTATGTCCGGTGTCTAGTGAAAATGTTCTCTTTTAACTCCGACAATCTGAGATGCTTACCACTGTAGACACCCCCAAGCTTTGGCTAGAACATATTATGTTATGTCGATACAAAGATATAAACCCCATTTTTTACCTAGCATTTGCGTCATTCTACTATTCAAGGAACCCTGGTTCGTTAATATTTATTCAATAATTTTATACCGTTGAGTAATTACTTGACTTCCTGTACAACGAACTTTTATAGCATCAATTGTGAATTTATTCCTTCTCCCTTCCTGGCTAAAATGTTATCTACAACGTGTTTGGAAATATATAGCCGTATTTTTACAGGGGTTTGCTGACGTGAACAGAAGAGGTTTGATATGTAACATCCGTGGTCAAACACAAAAAGTAAGTAATGTAGAAGCCCCTTAAAAGTGAAGGCCGAAAAGCATATTTTGTGGGATATTATAAAATGTACTGCTTTAAATAATTAAAATTAAAAAACTTATTTGTATTTTGTTGCTTTGGTACTATTCAGAGTGCCGTTGCTGAATATAAATTATTGATTTATTTCCTAATGAAATAAATTGTATTTTACTGTCAATTTTCATAGTAGTAATACTCCCATTACAATGTACTTTACGGAAAGATTGAAAACACACTTTTAACTTACTTTTTCATAAGCTACTGCCACGGAAAATTTAACACATTACGGCCAGAATCTCTACATATAAAAGAGAACACTGACTGACTGATTGACTGACTGACATATCAAACTGCAGCCCAAACCGCTGGACCTAAAATCGTGAAATTTTTTGTGTGTTATATTCTCAGGGCGTAGGCGAGCACTAAGAAAGGATTTTTCGAAATTCGACCTCTAATGGGGAGAAAAGGGTGATATGTATTTCCGAAGAAACATCGATACAGCTAGAACTAGATGGCCTATCATCGTGATTTTTGCTTTAGTGGGACACACATAAAAATGGCATATTAGCCTATTTTTTGGATTCCTCGAAATTCAACATTTTAAGGGGCTGAAAATACCTTAAATGTGTTTCCGATTAGTTATCTATATATATAGAATCCTTCCGGATAGGGAGTTGGTTTTCACTTCAAAAAGTTACTCACGTAAATATGTTCAAAAAAATGTTTAGGATTTTTTGTAATTCGACTCCCAAGCAGTAAAAAGGAGGGAAATATGTTTTTACGAATCGTCTATATCACTGGAACGTAATTGGCTATCGTCGTGATTTTTAATTTAATTGGTAACGTATACAAATGACTAACATAGGCTTAAAAAACAATTCGAAATTCTTTAATTAAGGGGGTTAAATACGTGAAATGTGTTTTCGATTATTCCTCCGTATCTATCGAACCAATCGAGATATCGAAGTCCTCTTTGTTTCAAATTGATGGTTTTGTAAATATCCCGTTTACCATTAAAATATACTTTCCGAATTCAGCCCCAAAGAGTTTAAAAAAATGGGAAAAATGTGTTTTCGATTCACAATCGATGTATATCGATCCCATTGATTTTTATATAGCGACGTGATTTTTGTTCAAGATTGATGCTTACTCAAATACCTGAAAAGTCATTTAAGGAATTTTCGGAATTCCCTACCTAAGGAGATAAAAGGGGTGAAAAGTGATGAAATGTGTTTTTAATTAATCGTCGATATATCTTGAACTCAACGGGCTATTGTGGTGCTTTTCACGTCCAAGAGACACCAGTTAAGTGGCCTAAAACGAGATACAAGGGTATTTCGAAATTCAGTCTCCTAGGAGGTGGAAAGACCTGGAATGTGTTGTAGATAAATTTTCGATATTTATCGAACCCATAGAGATATTTAGTTTATTTTTGCTTCAGGAAGATACTTTTGTAAATAGCCGCAAAAAGTTTAAAAATTTTTCAAAATTCAAACTTTCAGTACCGTAAAGGGGTGATAAGGTTTTTTAAACGAATTGTCGATTTTACATAAACTGAAAGGGCTATCGTCGTGATTTGCACTTCAATTGGATACTTGTACAAATATTTAAGATGTGAAATTAAGATTTTTTGAAATTGGACACCTAAAGGAGCGAAAAGGCATACATTTTGTTTTCTGTTAGCCGATGATATATGTCTAACGGGTAAAGATATTGAGGTGCTGCTCGCGTCAGAATGATACGTAAGTACCTAAAATAGTTATGCAAGTTTTATATTTTATAATATAATACCACTTAATTATTAAGAAGAAAACTTAGTTCGAAAACATTTAAGGCAGGCGATCTGAAAATCAAGTAAGACCAGCGAGAAATAAATTATAACGGAGTTTCGTTCTACAGTACAATCGCGACTTGTTGTACAACCTCTATGAGCCCAGGCAAATTAATATTTTATTATTAAAATACATTTTCATGAACAAATTCGACGTTAAGTGGCGCAACTATTTGTAGGTCCGGTCTATTATTGTTCTGGAGGTTCTTGGCTCGTGTTCCGTTAAAGGCTGTGCAAATGTGCAATTCTGACTAAAAAAACTGTAAAACAGATGCAATCAATGCAATTGGTAATTAAGTCTTTCAGTAGTCGTACAAATGTATTATGAAGTCCACTATCCACTTAAGTTCCTCGAAGACATCAGCCCACATATACCATCTCACTAACCTCAAAGCTGGGGCACCAAACACGTTTATATTTCCGAGAAACATTATCCCGCCAAAACTGCCTAACGGCACTTAATTTCATGTGAAGGTTTTGAAAAACTAGTATGTTATTGAGGGCACCATGACCAATAGTTGTGCTCGAAGGAAATCAGTTTAATTCCACGTAAGCTACGTATTTCATTCTATTACCCACTTACATTTTAGAGAACAGCTGTAGCTTCCTGCTGCAGAGTTAGTTCAACTAGCAGCTTGGTCATTCTATCACTTAATGACTGAATACCTATCTGGTGTGCAATTAAAGCAAATGTCAACTGCTATGAGTAACACACGCGAGCAAAGCCACGGGCGCACTGCTGGTCATTCTATAAAATGATATTGACTCGAGTTACAGGATAAATTTAATCATCATAAATATATATTTTATGCTATCGAGTATAAAAAAGAAGTGCAAACCTAAGCTTTATAGAATTCCTATCTCCACAGACCAACAGATGGAAACTTAGGAGCCTCGTCACATGGGAACATCTGTGACTCCAGTCCTGCTAGCGACTGAGGAAACGCAAACCGCAATATCGCCTGTTTGCACATAATTCTTCCTAACTTTGTCGAATATGCTACATCGTCCTCGATGTCCCACGTGATTTACGTCTTCTCCTTTAACCTAAACTTCCTATGTATTCACAAAGTTTACGTCCGAAAAAGAGGAAGTTACAGTGTTGAAATTTGTTCGGACTTTAAAAGTTTTTATAGAAAATTAATAACAAACATTTGAAAGCTTAATTAAAACTTTTGACACAATCCGTACAGTGAAAAATATAGAGTATGTAAACATATAACACTGATACAAATCTTATTTATCTGCCTGTGCCTTCGCAATTATTTCTTTGGAAATATGATTTGTGCCAGACGAATATCTTTCGTAGACGTTTTAATTGCTGTTATGAACTTACATAAATTTAGTTAAAATTTATCAGATAAACTGTAGCAAAACACATATAACTTGAACGATAATGCCACAAGTTCATATATATGTCCCAATTTAGCTGTTTTTTCTATTTTCACTAAGTTGAAATTTAAGTTGTTTAAAGACTCGAAAAAAAGGTTATTTTGTGTTTAAATTGAATACCGTTAAATTATAGAAATCATCTTACAGATGAATCTATTTATGTATGAAACATATTTCATCCTATTAGAATTTTCGCAAAGTAATCAAAATTAACGTTTTCATGTTGCGGGTCTCGATCACAGTAAAATTAGCTTACAGTAAGAAACATTTCACACACGAAAATTCCTCAATGACATATTTTTATAGTTCCTGTATTAATCTAATGTTTCTAACGACGACGCTTTTACAACAAACATCTATGAGTAAGAAAATCTTAGTTATTTTACCAACTTTCCAATAATACAAACATTTTTTCAAAAGAGATATGTGAGCTGTTGGTGCTCAGTTATCCGAAGGCGATGGAGTAAAATACATCCTGTCGTCTGTATTTCAGCCCTTAAAGGCCATACTCTCTTGTTTCAACTTTCTTAAAGATATTAATTTTTTACGCCTATACGAGAGCAAGTACCAAAAATCTGTATGGCAGTTTTGTTTAAAATCGTCTTCTCCATGTTGGCAGTTTTTCAAGGCGTTAATTACAGTGGTTTTAACTAATTTTGTAACTGACAAAATTATGGTTAATCGACTTTTTAGACGTAACCGTACACTGTGTTGTTTAAAAAAAAAAGGTGTAACGTTAAAAACCATTTGAAACCAAAACTGCCAAACAGATTTTTTATATCTGTTCTAGTTTAAGAATTAAAAAAAATATTATCTCAAAAACAGCAAAAACAAAAGAGCGGAGGGCTATACAGCAATTTTATTCACAATGTTATTATTTTTATATTTGTACTATATTTTTTTTAATAATTTAAGACGCAAAATGTGACAAAATTTTGTTCATATAAAAAGTTTATCTCGCATAGTTTTTACGTAATGGCTCGTTAAAGCCAAAATTCGCATGTTTATGTTTTAAGGACGACACTAAAACCAGCTCACTCACCAAACTGAAAAAAAAAAAAATTCACAGTGAAAGACAGACGGTGTTATAGACATCAAGTTCAGCTACGTTAATCCACAAAATAATATAATTTTGTATTTAAAAAAAAATATTGAATTATTATAACTATGATTACAAATTTCAACATTTTTATTTAGTTAAAAAAGTTTTAATTCTTTGCATTTATGAACGTGAAGTTGTTGCCTGTGACGTCTTTATCTACTGCGATTTTATTCCAGTTTGGTTTGTCAGTTGGTTTAAGTGTAGTCCTTAAAACAGTAACATGCACATTTTGACTTTGACAAACCATTACGCGAAAACTATGAGAGATAAAAAATTTCGTAACAACACAATTTAGTCCCAATTTGTTCAAATAAGAAAAAAAATATCTGCACCAATAAAAAAATTAAAAATGGTGATGAAAATTGCTGTACACGAGACCTTAAGGGTGTTCAAGTGCGATAAAATACTTGTGAGCATAGTTTACTCTTACGAAGCAATTTTAGCTTTCATTGTTTTCTCATAACGGCGCATCAAAGACAAAATTTGCATGTTACACTGCCATGCAAATAGTAAATAACAATTGACTTAATTAAATGAAATAATTCACGGTTAACTAACATTCCATGAGCTACGAAACAAAGCATTTAGAAGCCCACGCGTAATGTTTTGAATTTTTTAAATAACCGCAAATGTACAAGAAAAAAGTCGAAAATTCAGCAATTTTTAAAATAGAAATATAGTTAACTGGAAGTTTTTTAATACTTTGTTACATAGCTCATGGCATGTTATTTCACTGTGAATAATTTCGTTTCAGTAAGTAAAGGGGTTTTTACTATTTGCATGGCAGCGTATCATGGAAATTTTGACTTTGATGCACCGTTACGAGAAAACTACGAGAGCTAAAATTGTTTCGTAAGAGTAAACTATACTCACAAGTATCGTCTATAAAACTGACATGATTTCATACAAATATAAAATTATGTATTTATCGCACTTGAACACCCTTCACGTCTCATCGACAGCAAGGTCATCAGAGACGGTGATACAACTTGGTACAATGACAGGAGCTGGGAGAGGAGTCGGCCACGGCCTTTGTTAAGGAACCGTCCTAGCATTCGCCTGGAGCGATTTAGGAAAACCATGGAAAACAGATATCAGGCTGGCTGAAGCCGGGGATCGAACCCGGGTCTTCCCGAATACGAGTTCAACATGATGCCGTTGCGCATGCCTCGCTCGGTACGTTCTATAAGAGAAAAGAAAAAAGTGCCGTCTACAAACAATGGTATTTCTTTTTAACTTTCCTGGACAGAAACTATGTTCCCAGAAGAGTATAGGCCTACGCAAACTCTTATTGCATACAGAACGTACTTTACAGGCTCATATTAACATGTGGCACTGTCCACGGAAGTGCTGATCAAGCCACTGACGGCTTATAAGTTGCCCTCGTCGGACGTGAGCAGAGGACCCCAGGACGAAGGACTCTGAGCTGAGCGCGTGCAGACCTGCTGTCCAGCCCGAGGGCAACCTGTTAATTTTCGAGTCCTCATTAGCAGCGTGGCGAGCATGTACGAGAGACACGGGAAAGATGGTCCCCGCCCTCATCAAGTAGCCCACCAGCCTCGACGGGTCAAAGGATACCTTTCTCTCTCTCACTCAACCAGTTACGCTTTAACTCCCTACACTTCCATCCCGAGTCCGTTCTCCTTTGATTCCTCATTCGTTCTTCTTCCTGAAATCTTGTGCAGTGAACGCTGGCAATCGCACAGACCTCTGGGCCCTGTCTTCTTTCCCGCTGTTAGTGTAACTCTGTTTAAAATCAACTGCAGAGGGTGCCGTGGTTAGCGCAGTAGCTTAAGCAATCGCCTCCCACCAATCAGATCCGGGCTCGATTCCCAGCGGGGTCGGTCCGCGGATTTTCGCATGTGGGAATCGTGCCGGACGATTTATCTGGGATTTACCGTTTCACCCGCCCCTCATTCTGGCGCTGCTCTATAGGCCTACATCATGTCACCCCTCACCTGCGCTTAAGACCTTGCTCTTTAGCTGTGTAGTGGTTTCGAAAATATTTTTTAACGCAAATTAATTCATATATAACAATTCATTCTTACGGTTTTAACACTAGTATATCATCGTCGGTACCTGAATTTTTCTGTTGCAATACTCCAAACGGATTTTTCGATTTTTGCTCCTGATATATAACATATTCTGCTGTCAAAATAAGCCAAAACGAAGCAAAATAATTCTTTTGCTAACAAACGGTACCTTGATTTAAAACACGCTCAGGTAAAATTGTGTATCGTATGACGGTACAGAGTCCCAAATTTTTTGAAGCATTTGGTTAAAAAATAATTGAGTTAGTTTCAATTGTTTGAAATTAACATTATTGACATTAACTTTGTATCGAAGTTTTTAAACAACAGTACCTTTAAGGAACCTGGGCAAAGCTAGGTTTAAACTTTGTTCTAGTATGATTGTGAAACAAGTCTCACATAGCATTAGATAACTTAATTAGAGAAGAAAACGGCTGTATGCAGCGGATTCAGTCAGTATTACCAATATATAAAATAGTTTTGAACGAGCATTCATGAGAAACTAACTGCGTTGGATATTCTTGGAATCGAGATATCCTCGCAAATTCGTGTAAGAAGTTAAAATTATTGTTATACTTAACGTTTTACGTATACTGTAATTTCCCTATGAATACAATATTAATACAATATGATGCGCTTAAAAAAATACTGTTTACAGATTGTATGTAGTACACGTTTGATGTGGGCTTGGCTATTGGATTTGTCTACAAGAACTTATGTATCTGAGTCACTATTTCATAAACTCGTCCGTTTGAAAACGGTCGGTTCCTATTTTGTTTTTTAAAACATATTACGTTGGAAACGTTTTTTTTACACTTGCAATATGTTACTTTAATCAAAGACAATATCTATTTGTTTTATTTGGCGTGGAAAAATTCAAGTTAGGCATTTATGTCCAATAGTTTGCTTTGTCGCAAATATATATTTACCTACTGTTATCTCTATACAGGATGTATCAAACTTCCAGAAGAGATAGAATACACCCAGACGATGGGAAATCACATAGCAACGCATGGTCGGAAACGCTCTGGCGCGGCAGTGACGACACAAAACACAAGAAAGAAAGGACACGAACAAGAAGAGAAAACATATTTATTATTTTTAATACATAAAAAAACTAAGAAATAAGAACATAAAGAGACATCGATCGTCATCACCAGCCAAAGACTTCCCAGCATTTTTTTTCCTTGTGTTTTGTGTCGCAGGAGTGTTTCCGATCATGCATTTCTATGTGATTTCCCATCGTCTTGGTGTGCTCTCTCTCTTCTGAAAGTTTGTAACCGTTGCACTGATACATCCTGTATATAAAAGTGTCTGATGTTTGTAAAGTATGTGTTCCTATATCCTTCATCCGAATGCGATGAAAAACAGATAAGTAGTGCTTGCACCAGCGAATTTTTCTGATGAAAATTCTATGTATAAGGTGAGAAAACCACTTAGGGCAGGGAGGCAGAACGGGGTACCCAAGAAATTTAGTGAAATATTTCTTTTACTTTAAATTGTTTTGAAATATCTTTTTTTTTTCAATATGTTGTAAATGAAATATATGTTTTACTAATAAAGATAGTTTTCAATGCTTAAAATGAACTTTTGCACAGCTGGAAAGAGTCTGTGCTTTATAATCAGTCATAAAAAGCACGCGCACTAAATGTACTACCGCATTAAGGGGTATGATGTCGAGCGACGACTGGATTACTCAGTCGTCAATAAAATATGAACTATTCATAAAAATTCGATGAGGATTTTTGCCGAGTAGATATTTTATCAGTGGACGTTCATTTGTATAGCACTATGCGGTGGTATGCTTTACTTTCGTGTTAGAAATTAAATACTGTTTACAGAAAAATAAGGGCTTGAAATCACAAAATCGACAAAAAGGAATATTGTAATTTTTTGAATTTTTATTGTGCTAATATCTAGACCACTATAACAACCGAATTTCAAAAATACTCGCGTTTCATTTGAAAATAATTTTAACATCAGAAGATCTTTGCGTAAGAGTTAATAATATGATTTATATTCCTATGTCTAGGGCAGTATATTTGTCAGTTTTGAAAGCTCTATTTGTTGAACATCTGCACACCATTTTAAGTACTTTTTCTTGAGATAGCTGCCGTGTGCAACTTGAAAACTGCAGTATTACTCATTGTCATAGTCGCAAACGTGAAAGAGCAATTTTTCAACGGAAGGTAACTTTTTCTTTCCCGCCGCTATAAATTTTTCTCTGCGTCATCTCCTTTTTCCTACGCATTTCCCCCTTATTTGAAGTATGCGAAGTTGACGTCATCTAAATCGAGCTCCTTCCGTGTATTCTAACGTGCAACCGCTTTACTGGGAATAAAGTTTACCGTTGGGAATTCAAGTCGATTTTCCCTCGTCATGAATAAAACAATTCGTGTTCCCTGAAGAACAGCTTATTTTCATGCCTATAGGGAAAGAAAAAATTTCGCGAATTAATTTGGAAAAATGATGGCTTTAAACAGCTTGAGTATTTGTATCCTATTTGCATTTTGACACAAATCTTACGTACGTGGAATAATCTGAGCTGCCACTTAAAAATCAGTGTGATTAGTCACAACACAACGCAGAGCAAAAACGTATGGACGTCTCATGAAGATGCAAAGAAGCTGAAAGTGAAATAGTGATATGCGAGATCAGTTAATGTGATATTTTAAATTACTTAATGCATGTCATTGAGAGAAATTACTCAATAAAATATTTTATTGAACCCTTGATAAGTCAATTATATTTACTCTAATATTCATTTGCATGAAATGGAAAATCAAGTTATTGAATCACAGTAAGTGATGTGAGACCACAAAATAGGGTTTGTACAAAAAAAAGTACTTCTTTTACACTGCTTTTCACGTACAATAGAAACATGCTTAACTACTCTTTCCAGTATATTACTTTCCTGAAACACGTTAGAAACTTTTGCCATAAAGTACTGTAATTTTTAACACAAAATAAGGGAAATTATGTTTAGCATACAAACATATATGTTTCGCATTTACTGTATGACAAAAATCGTAAAATTGCGACAAAATAATCGTGCTGTAACATACCACGATATCTCGTAGAGATTACAGTATGTAAATGAGAGTCCATGTTGGGGACGTTAAGACATTTATGCACATATTAGTAATTTTAGTAACTCTGTAAAACCCTGGCATGTTATTTTAAGGTAGTAAGATTTAAGTGTATTTATTATGCTGTTGTAATGTACATTGTGTTAAGTATAATGTAAACATAATTACTCTCGGTATTAATAGAGTGGGTTACGGCAGAATAGAGCAGAGAGAAAAACATTTAGATTGATCGCAGTGTGGTTTGTCATAGGGCTGTAGTCTATGGGCAGCGATCAAAAAGAAAAAAGTTTTCCGTGATTAAAAATGGCCGGACGAGCATTTCAATCGGCTCGTTGAAGATTAAACTGCAGCAGCCGGAGTTCGGGAAATGTCAGTCCCGAGAGGAGGAAGGAAGCCCGTTACATGTATCTGACGAGGTGACATCGTTGTGGGTCCAGCAACACGTCTTCAGCAGCTGAAATATCGGTAAAGCAGTTCCATTCAGTGGTATAGAGCCTGAACCACGTCATCTACAAACTGCGATGTTAGATCAATTAATGTAGAATTCCAGTAACGAACATTAACCTTAAGTGAAACCCTGTAACCAAGAGAAGCCGGAAATTTCAACCGGAATTTATTACTACGCAGAATTTTTTTTTGATTTTTAATAATAATGAACTAACCCATGCTCTATTCTGCGTAATTTCATGCTTTCTGTTGTATATGGCACGGTATATTAATTGTAGTATTGTTTCTTTTCCTTAAATTCACAAACCATACCTCTCTAAGTTAACATGTTATTTTGTGTAGTCATTTTTAGGTTCATTTTGGTTAAAATTTTAATAAACTTCACATCTGAATTCTATACTAAATGGTTGTTAAACGTAAGTTTTTAGTACGTCACTTCCAGTAGAGTCAACACAACACCTTTACGTATATATACGAGAGTTTTACTATTTTACTCCACACGTAAAAGTGAAAATAAGCAGTAAAAATGTAATATACTTTAGTATACTACAGTGCCTTGAAATCAAAAGTCAAGGAAGATACTTACACTAACAAAGAAGCACCGAGTACAAGGATTACGGGAGAAATCCTTTAATCAAGGAACACAAGTAAATCGATGTGAAACCGTAGTATAGTTTCCAGATGTTTTGTTGAGAGAAAGATTATTGACACAGTCAATTTTTCTCGATTAAATCAAGTAGCATTATATTATGAAATTATGTAGCACTATGTTTAAAAGTTGTGGCTGAAAGTAATTACGGGGTGATGCAGTTTATACAAGTATCTCATTCATTTGCGTACTAAAGTTAGTTCTATACATATTATGGTAAATATTGTAATTCAACTTGAAAATCTATAGCACTGTCATTCCCGAAATAAATGACTTAATCATTTAATATTAATAGTAAATATTAACTAATGAGTATGATTTATGAACCGAATTTGGCAAAAGTATCTTACATGATGGTATCCTCAAGAGACTACATGTAAATGTAGGCTATTTGTGGCATGTAGCTGATACTTTCTGGAAAATAAAAGGGATTTGAACTACAACACTAATTGACATTTGCAACGTTAAATTTAAAATCCGCACATCTTATTAATATTAAAACATTTAATTCAATGATTCGGTAACTATCATTTATATATAAAATTTGTTTGAATAGGCTTGGAAATTTGTGGTAACATGATATAAAATCTATATAAATTGAGGAAATGATCTCTTTGGAAAATGACTGACGTTTAAAAACATAGGCCTACACAACAAATATGAAATCTTAAAAGATGATAAGTTGAAATAAAAAACTTGGTTTAGATTGTTTAACATTTTCCCCGAGACATGACACAAAGTCTTTTTTTTTTTTTTTTAGTTGTGGTAGTAATCTCTTTGCAAAGCAACTAACCTTCAACATTATAGGCATTCAACTATGTACTACATACATCAAGTTTTTAAAATTATTCGTTGAAATATAAACGTTGGTTTAAATTGTTCCTGTATTTCCTAACATATAAGAGGGGTGATCTGAAAGTGCGATTGTTTTTTTTTCCACTGATACTTTATTGCCAAACAAAATACACTATGGTATCATGGACTATACACCTTGCACTTTTCTTCGACATAGTCGCCACCGACATTGAGACATTTGTCATTGTGACTGGAGAGATTGGATCCTACGGCCTACATCCCCGATCTTGCCCTATCAGACACCCACCTGCTCCCTCACTGAAATTCACACTCTCGGGACGTCACATCCACAACAATGCTGAGGTGGAGCAGGCTGTGCGATAATTCCTTGCATCGCAAGACACCGAGTTAAACCGGAGTTGTATGACAAATGTCTCAATGTCAGTGGCGACTATTTCGAATAATAGTACATGGAATTATGTTGTATTTTGTTTGTAAATAAACTTTCCGTGTGAATAATTAACTTACTTACTTTCGGAACATAGCTCGAACTCGGAGAAAAAGGTTTGTTCCAGCAAGGACGTAACTACTCCAGCCTTTTTTGCGTCCGGAGCAAGAACAAGTCTTGGCGTCCCCCTTCCCTTAATTTTTCCCTAAATTAACCCAACCAACCAACTAAATCAAAACCTTTCCCAACAACACTTCATATCACCATCACACATGAATTTATCC
The DNA here is from genome assembly GCA_003012365.1 of Medauroidea extradentata. NCBI lineage: Eukaryota > Metazoa > Arthropoda > Insecta > Phasmatodea > Phasmatidae > Medauroidea > Medauroidea extradentata. The sequence continues at coordinate 134,921 of PNEQ01083375.1, read as the reverse complement.
ATTCCAAATATGTTTTATTCAACTTAGATGAACAGTCATTTCATTTTTAATACCAAATAAATTACCATATTAATTACAAGATACTTAATTGGCAAATGATCTAGGAGTACCAAGTTTGGTGTATTCTTTCACAATACTTACAAATTTTGCAATTGAAATGAAAAGGTTTTTAAATGACATCGGAATATGTCATTGCTGAATGAATCTAAAGAAAAAATTTTGATTGTAATAAATACTGCTATGTTTAGAAATAACGTATTTTATTTGTTGTCTTAACCTTTATAATTAGACAATTTACACAATATTTAATTTGTTAGCTAATGGAAAAAAATTATTCAAACACAGAAAGCTTGTACTAAAACTTAAATTTACGGACTTTTTTGGCTGCAAATGTTTTTACTATGCCCTCAAAAGACACTTTTGAAACTAGCTTGTGATCTGTTGACATGATGCTCAGGTTGGTTAGTCGTTGCTGACCTGTTAAGTTTCTAAGGAATTTTTCTATGATTTTTAGTTTGCTAAAACTGCTTTCATTACAGGCGAGTGAGGCTGGTATTGCGCAAAAAATTCTCAGTGTTGGTGTTATGTTAGTGCACGCGTCTTCAAGCCTAATCTTATATATTATAGGTCTAGGTCTGATTTCTGTGTAGGCTATTGTTGTACTATTTTGGAATTCGAATTTGAGTGAATACATGTACACTACAATTAATATAGTACAATAAATGTATACACCTAAACGAAAAATTTAATCACAAATTATCGCTTAATAGAGCCTTGAATTAAACATATATTGCTGACAGATGGACAAACCAAAATACACGCAGCAAAGTATAAGTGTCATTTGATTGCCTACGGACTTTTAAAATCTTAATGACATATCTTCTTTACTCACGTCTTTGACATTAAGCCAAGATGAAAACAAGGACGAAGATTGGCGAGCTTCTTTTTCTCGTTCTTTAGCTCTTTTGAATTCTACTCCAGACGGTTTTTTTGAAATCTTTATGATTGAGAACGACTGTCAAACACAATTGAAACAGTGTACGTGACTGCATAATCACACAAACCAATAACTTAACTGACTGTGCACAAATACTACAAACTTAAAAAAAAAAAATTCCCGGGTGAATGGCTCTACTGGGTTAATGTTGTTGAAGTTATTATGATCAACTGAAGGTAGGCGCCTGGCTGGCACATAGCTAAAGTGAGGCGTGCCACAACAGTTATGCCAGCCGTACAATCTAAAAGGTATTTGTACCATAATTCACTGGTGTGTACCAACGTGCCATCGCAAGTTGGATAGTACGCGAAATATACCATTTTTGAATAGTTTACCGTACACGTGTATGTGTCTTTAAGAACAAATAATTCAGTTCGTCTGCCCTCCAACATTTGTGGGAATAATGTGTTATAACACTACTAGATTCAAGTATAAACATGTATATTAAAATTATTCTGTCACTGCCAGTTTAGCGTCCCCCCCCCCTTTTTCAAAATGCGACGCCCGGGGCATAAGCCCCGTCGGTATCCCCCTAGTTCCGTTCCTGTGTTCCAGTCAACCATGTATACGTTCGTTTTTTATGGCAAAACAAGTATGTATTTGATCCAACAAAATATTTGTAGGTTTAGCAATATATGAAATGTGTCAAATATTGGTTTCGTTGTTCTAACAAAATGTACATTTAAATTGATTTAACCCTCTTGTTAAGAGAACTTAACCTGCGTGGCAATTACATTTTTGGTGATTCAAATTCCACACGCTTGTTTCGCTATTTACAAGGAAGTACACGGTTGAATGTACCAAAAATGTTTCTCTGTGTAATATTTTAACTAAGCGAACCTAGAAAATGTGCACCACTTTTCTCAAACTCTAGATAGTACACTGTCGAAATATTTAGTATTATTTAAATCGAACTAATAGTTCCAATTACCTCAATTATATAACTTTTGTCATGGTGGTACATAACAAAATAACCAACGAAGAGCGTTTAAAACACGCTAAATTAAAAGCTTGCAAGATGAACTGTAGAAACATAAAACTAAGGTTCTGTCAATTAAAACATTAAATCTATATTTATTGATGGTGTCATATCTGTGACAAAACTTCAGCAATAACCCGTACTTAACTAAAAGCTTAGAGGATGAAATGTTGTAAAAATTGTTTTACTTGAACAAATATTTTTTGGATATATAACTCAAAATGTTTATTCTCACATTGTGCTGTTTTCAGAAATTGGGAACAAATATTTCTAAACTCTAATGTTTACCACCACACGGTCAAATGGTTTCCTAGATTTTACATACGGTTTTAATACATACATTGTTTCCATACTGAAAATAAATATCTGACGACGAAACATTTAAATAACACATTCGATTTCCGAATAAGATATGTAGGCCTATACGTACGTGAAGGAAATCGATTAGCGAATTCATAAATTATATTGGATACATACGCATGATCAGACACTCTCTCTTTCTCTCTCTCTCTCTCTCTCTCTCTCGCACATACACGTTTACACACACATTTACACAGACAGTATTGTGATATTTAAAAATAACTACAAAAAAGTTACTTTCTGTTCTTCTGATTGTCGACTTAAAATTACAGATTTGATACTTCGTAGGATTTACAAATAAAAATAAAAAATAAAAACAGTTGCTGTAATCATAACTTCTGTAGGAGTTATCCTGGAAGACTGTTTGGTTGCGGCTACTTAACTGGTATTGTAAAAAAGTTAACAGTGACACCAACAGAACTATTCAGGAGAGGCCTGTCCGTCACAGGTCAATTACGTTATTATGTCCCACAGCATAGATAGTTATTACAAAGCAATAGGGTTCTGAATACAAAGCAGTACTGTATGTGCTGCAATGCTGTTCTGATGCAGCTACGTAACTAACTCTGCACATACTAGTACCACATAGTAGTGCTAACGATCTGTCTTGTAGACTTAATTAAGTAGCATAGTTGCTCCAGTTATATGGTATGGGAACACTAACAATCTATTATGTTGACTTCACTGAACGGTAGGGTAGCGCTCGCAACAGTGTTTCGTTACCTTAACAAGAAGTTCTCTTACGTTTACTTAGTAGCCCGGAACCTTCAACTATTGAATGAAAAGCTGTCCTATTGTGTTATTTTAAGCAGCATGGTAACATCAGAAATAGTGTATTGTAACACGTATCGATGGTGTTGAACTCCGACCTCGTATGTCGAAACAATGCAACTTCCCGCCTACAGCAAACTTGTATATCACTGTTGTACTTTTATATTGTTGAATAGGTGAGTTATATCGTTTTAAATTTATTTTCGACAGTTCTAGACGAGACTGGAATTCCATTTTCTGAAGATTGTCGGCCAGCAAAGTAAGTGTTTGCAAAGGTGAGAAATTTTGAAGGCTCCATATAGGGGAAATAATTTGGAAGAATGAAATGATGTATTCTTTTACACTATTGGAAGTTTGAGCTGAAGTTCTAGCTCTTTTCAATGTATTAGGAATGGTTTGCTGTTTCTTGCGTTTAGGAATGTATGTGGATTCTTCTTCCGTATGCTCCGACGGCGTAACATCTATTATGACGTCTTCTGTCGAAGGAGATGGCGGATCAACATCATTTACGTCCGCCATGACAATGCAGGTGCACCCTTTCTATAACATAGCAGGAGCACAACATGTGTTAGTTATATAAAAATAATAATAATAATAATAATAGATAACAAGATATGCTGTGATTACTATGTTTTTAAAGTGCTTTTGTCTGTCCTGACATACGAGGTTGCAGTTGAACACCATCGATATAATTGTTCCTATTGTATTTACTCAATAGCATGGCAGTTCCAGCAATAGTTTTTTTTGTAATATCAACAGTTTCGCTTAATAAATTATACGGGGCGGTACTGGAGCAAAAGACCGAATATCACTAACGTCGCTTGCATCTATCGGGACCTTCGACAATCCATTACACTATTGCAGACAACAAATTAGCTTGTTAACTCTACGATGCTAGCGCTGTAACCTCAAAAGAATCGGTGCATTCACGTTTCATTCGAGATAAGTCTTTGCAACAGCCTTTCTTGAGATCCAGGTAACAACGACTATTATTACTTTGTAGAGCGCTGTTGTACACTATACAAGTACAGTTTCGTGGTGATTGGTGGTACATATGTTGGCATGTCCGCATTCTACCAAGAATTATTCAGCTGTCAAAGACCTATGCTTTAAACTAGCATCGCACACGACATGTTTCTTTGGGTCGGGCCTATTCAAGACCTTGCTCTCCTACTTGGAGAATATTACAGGCGGGAGTTCATCGCAGTAATAAATACAATTAGCAAAATTTAAAAATAAATGTTAAATTCAGAGAGTACAAGCTACAGTACCAAGAAACTCCTGGAGCTAACAAAAGATAACACGAATATCGCAGCTATCCGGGACCTCCAAAAATTCATTGCACTATTACAGACAACAAAGTAGTTTGTTAAATATAGCCTATAGTACTAGTTCTGTGAACTCAAAAGAATCAAACGGGGTCATCTTATAGTTCACGGTACTGTTGTAGCTATCATACTAGTTAACTAATACAATACTAACCCTGCAATATCTACGGTATCAGATGGGGTCATCTTATAGCTCACGACACCGTTATAGCTATCATACCAGTTAACTCTACAATATTATATTGACACTGTAATCTCAACCGGATGAGATAATTCCTCTTACAGTCCATGACACTGTTGTGATTACCATAGGCAAATTTACGTATGTAATCACATGTTATTGTAGGGCAACGCTAACAGTTAACAATACTATTGTAGATACTATACACTTTCTGTAAACATTCAAAATCAGAGGTAACTTCTAAAAACATTCCTTTAAAGCTCCTAAATGGCACTGTTCAGTTAACAATGCCTCTTTCTGTTATCATATACTCTAACATTTTTCTTTTATAGCTCTTAATTACAGAAAACACTGTTATGCTACAAAAAATTGATTGTTGAGTGTTACTGAACATTATTTTGCTGATAACATAATTTGGTTGTTGCTACCCACTGTTCTGTTAGATAACGTCTGCTGGTTATTCCAGTGGTCTCAGAGCTTCATTGTCGAAAGACACTTGGACGACTACAGCCACAGAAACCGTTTACAAATATTGGTGGCCATTTGTAACTGAACTACCACAACATCTGAGAAAATAATTTTAATGGGACAGAATTTTTTTTATGGGCGACAGCCAACAATGGAATGATATTAGACGTTCGATACATAAAGCTTGCTGAAAAACTCATAAGCTTTCGGAATTTTTATTCACTCAATCTGCACCTAATCAAACGTTCTCATGGAGGATCAACACAGAAATAAAACATTCTTGAATTTGTATTTTAAATGAAAATTGCCTTCACTTAAGAACCGAGAGTTCTGATTAATTAAAAAGTGATTTTAAAATTCTAGAAGCTCTATAAAGTAAGAAAACTTCTAAGACTTAGAAAATCATTATTCACTAGAAGTAAAAAAAAACTACAATGTATAGTCAGAAGGATATTTTCAGCGTGTTGTATTTTTTTCTGTGCGAGTTTCAGAGTTTTCTTTTTTACAGAACTACTTAGACTCAGTTTATGCACACTGAGAATAATATTTACTCAGTTCAGCTTAAGAAGAGAAAACCAATAAAATAAATATAGTCGTAAATACGATAAAACACGACGTAAAAACTTAAATTATAAAGTAAAACTAAATAATTTTGTTGATATCACTGCCAAAAGTGAAAATAAATCATTTTACGACTGTAATAAACTCTCTACCTTTTTTTTTTTAAATAAAACTTCAGGCAATCCATCGGGTGATCTTTGAAGAAACAGGCAATAGAAGCTAATATGCGTCCACAATGTAAACTTGTCTTCGATGTTAGTCTGTTCGACGACCAAAATTCGTAAAGGTAATGACTTCTGTATTTTTTTTTAACGATGTTTCTTATTGCAAAACATTAAACTGCTACCTGTTACCTCTAGATTTTCCACAGATTTCTTCAAACTGTCTACCGCTCACGTTGGTTAGGTCTCTTTTCCTCCAACGCACTTGCAAGTTTTCACTGAACATAAAACAAATGACAGATTAGTGTTGTTCACACCCCTGATACGTGTTTCTCAAAAGAATACTGGGAAACGTTCTTGTAGTGTATGCCCATATGAAATCGCAATCAATAGTGTACATTATACTCGGGTTGTAAAATTTAATTTTATAAGAATACTACGTAGATATTTTTCTTAGTTTATTCATTCTTTTGAAAATGTATAGTTTTTATGTAATTGAGGAAATCCTTTTTTTTTGGCAGTTACATATAACTTATTTTTGTTAGTTAATTATCTCAAATATTTGAGGTTTTAAGTAAATTTTACCGTTAAGGAGGAACAATATAGGCCCCCTGCTTTATAAATGATATTGTATCTGTAAGTTTAGTTAATAAATTTTTATTTATAAATCATAACAATAAAATACACAATATAACACACCGTCATATAATTTCAGCGAAAAATTATTATTTCTATTTATACTTATACCATTGAAATAACAAACTAAATTAATTTATTAATAAAATACATTTTAGAGGCAGGGAAGGGTTGCGAAAAATACAGAAAATAAGAAATTTGAACAAACATAGTAGGATTTAGCAGTGGTTAAAACTAGTCTAACATTTAGGAGAACCTGCAGTCAATCCTCGTCAATGGCGATTCTGTTTTTTAATTTCTTGGGTTGTCCAGAATTATTCCATGCGAATGCAGATATGATTCTGTAAACAGACCTTGGCGATACCTCTTAAAATTTTGTTTTCACAAAATAAATTAATATTAAGTGATTTAGCCAGCCTTAAAATTGGAAGCTGCTGATAGCTTCGACGGAATTACGGAATGTATTGTGCACAGTGTGTACCCTATGTACATAAAATATGTCGTCTAATTTTACGATACGCCTTCACTAAATTTTCCTGGTCAGTGGGGAAAATTGGTTTAGTTAAAGCACTTGTTGAAAATCGCACAGCTCAGAGAAATTCGCTAGGCTCACGGGCTGCTACTGGAGATATACCTCTATACGTTTTTAGCAGGTATGAACATAATTCGCATGTGTATAATCTCAGACACTACAATACCTAGTTTCACTCATTTCATCCATCAAAATAAATAACGACACGTGCTTAAGAGCGGCCAAGTGAGGAAATACTGTAATTTTATATTCGTACGAAGTAGTGCTAGTTTTGGAAAGACGTTACCTGGGAGTATATTTTCTTCTTCAAAAAAAAGTTTGCTCGGCCAGTTTTCCCACGATGGCACTCCAGAGTCAAAATTTGCACGTTTTTATTTCTCATAAGCCGCAAAAACCAATGAACATATTGAAAAAAAGTGACGCTGATACTACCGTAAAATGGGGTGATTTGAAACACTGGGGCGAATAGAAACACAATTTTAAAGCTAAATTTTCGGTATTAATTGCGTTTTAAAAATTCAGACTTTAGGTACGCAAGTTAAAACAGTTTACAAACAGTAGCTTTAGAGTTATTATGATTAAAAAAAAAAAAGGTGTCAGCTGGGAATTTATTTCAAATTTTGTTTCTATTCACCCCAATGTTTCTAATCACCGCGTTTTACGGTACGTGTCACGCGCCACTGCTTGGCATGTTTTAATTTTCATTACAAAAATGTTTGTATTTTTTTATTACGTAAAAAAGACAACATATTCAAACTAAAAAAATGCAAAAATACTTCGTAATAGATTTCAGTACGTGCCAAGCAGTATCCCCTTACTTGTTGTCTCAGTGTGAAATCTTTCTTTTTATGGTGTTCATTGGTTTTTGCGGCTCAAAAGAACTAAAATGGGCAAATTTTGACTTTGAAGTGTCATTATGAAAAAAGTGGGTAATTTTTTTTTGTAAGAGGAAAATGTACTCACAAATGTCTACAAAACTAACACTATTTCATACAAATATAAAATTACGATTATTCCCCACTTGAAAACCCTTAAAGCTGATGTTGACACACACAAAATCTTCCTTTGAAGTGTTTCGCTGCGTGCGCTAGTGGTTGATACGTAGAGTGAAAACCGGGTGCTGTTTAGTCCCTACCACAAAATAAACCCAACGACATTTCTATTAGTGTATGGAATGAAATATTACAGAAGCGGTGAACCTCTGTAATGTTAACTGTCGCTACTGTACGTAATGGGTTACTTCCAGTCTACTTAACGGTTGTGGCAACGTAGTATGTCAGTTGAATGACTTTTACGCTTCCTTGGAGTTTCGACACGTTCGGCGTTTGTCTCGCCTATAACGACGATATTTTTTTTTTTTTAGTTTCATAGGCGAAGCCGAAAGTTTACCACGATATAAATATCTTGCAGACGCAAACGCAATTTATTTTGTTTTTTTATTTTCTCCAGCGAATTCTGTTTGTTATTTCAAAATAATTAATAATCGTTTTTAAGACTGTTTTCGACCGCAGATAATTTTTCTTCACAGCATTTGGTTACGTGGTTATGACATTTGCCTACGTGGTGCTTGAAGTGTATTTAAGCATGTTTGAAAAAAAAACGGATAAACATAAATTTTTGCTTATAGATAGTTTATGGGCCGGTGAGTGACAAAGGCTACATTTTATCCTGAAAAAAAAAAACGGTCGGGAAGGGGATAAAAGGCGTAGCTGGAAAGAACGATATACCTAAAAATTAAGTTTCTCAATATTCTTTTAAAATTGTTTTACAATAGCCATTAATGACCGTGAACACATTTTTTTTGCAAAATTTTGCACTTTTAAAAACTAATATTTTTCAGAAATATTTTGCATTAAATTGAAAAACTTCTAAAATTCGCTGGTACAAACTATGTTAAAAATAAATAAACCGTGTTATATGTAAATTACATAGTTTATATTTTGGTATACATACAAGCTATAAGTGTGTTGCATTGTTTCTCTTCTGTTCTGTCATGACTGCGCAGATGGTTAGTGCTCTGTTGACAAAAATACTATTTTTTCTTTAGGAAAGATGCCGCGGCTAAAAACTGGTAAATTGACATAAATTAGTTACTAATGACACACTTTAATACAGTGAACTATGCATTTTCTGAATGTACGTTACTTTATGTCCTGTGCGGGTTTTGAACAAATATAATTTTTAATTAGCAATGGTACTATTAACAAACTGAAATTTTTAAAATTTGTATCGGAGCGGAGAATAGGTAATTAGAGGTAAGGTCATATACACCATACAATATGATATTATGAATTACATGACGCTTATCAGCTTTAACCTACTAGGATTACATGAAACATAGAGAATCTCACTCAGGTGATTAATTATTTAAAATCTTTCACGCGCACAGTAGGTACGTACAAAAACGAATCCGGTGAAAAGAGTAAAATCAGTTGCATCGTTAAATTGTGAAATTTTTTATTCCAAGAATTTGCATATTACGGAGAGTGCAGCCCTTGTCATCACAGTTTTACTGCCAGCGGAGTGGAACGTGCAATGCACTAAATCAAGCGTACTAAAATAAAACTACCGAAGCAAACATTTCATTTCGCAGTATTTCATACAAGTGTGATTTCCAGTTCAGGTGCAAGATGTAAAACTGTACGGTGTAATTTATCGTCGTTATTTTTTTTTTTTCGTGTACGTTTAACTAAGAAAAACGTTGCTGGGAGGGAATTCTTCAATTTTAAATGAAAGACATATTATCGTGATATGTTACGTGGTGTTTCTCAGTACCGTGAAAAGGTTTTATAAATTTTGTTACCCTACGTAGGTTAATCGCATTGAAGTGAACACTATTAAGAACCTTTAAATTGCTCTTAGTAACTAACTAGAGATGAAGGTGTATCGCGAAATTGTTTTGTACTATCATACCCTTCATTGCAACACATATGATAGAGTGATATACATTTGACAAAACGTAGCTGTCTGCAGACCAATACCAAGCATAAAATATTACAATATCGGTATTCTTATTGGCTCAGTTAAATAGGGTAACAACACCACGCACAAGTGAAAGCCAGTAACCGTCTGATAAGCTGAACGTATGTCGAAATCCAGAAAATATTAAACGTTTTCCCGCCGTAAACAATTATCTCTAACTATAACGTTTCAGTAAGTTTAAGGCCTCAGTCTTTAGTTTAGCAGTGGTTGCGAAAATATTTTTCAACGAAAATTAATACACATATTAAACATTCATTCCGACAGTTATAACACTTATAAATCAACGTTTGTATATTAATTTTTCTGTTAAAATACACCGAACAGATTTTCAGATTTTTACCCCTGAAATAGCACATGTATTGTTGTGAAAAGCCAAAATGAAGCAAAATAATTTTTTGCTAGCACGGTACATTAATTCAAACAACGTCCTGGCAAAATTGTGTATGGCGTGATTGTACACAGTCTCAAATTTTTTGAAAACGTTCGGTAAAAATATATTTGAGTTATTCGCAATTGTTTGAAATAAATGAAAGTTCATGGCCTTAACCCACATTCTATTTTCAAGACAATACGTGTTCACACTGCAGTGTTAAACCAAAAGAAATCACGTTTAATTGGAGGAATGCTGACTTCTTTTACAACACCCCACCTACAAGATGAAGGTCTGCCAACTACTGAAATTCATACGACAATATTGGAACGTAGTACAGTGAACATATTTGTAAAATAACAGCGAATGAAAAGGATCATCGCTAGAGACAGCAGGAAATCGCGGGAAAAGTTAACTGTTTGCTATCACTGTAAAAAAATTTCCTAAAATATTCAGGAATCAATTAACCTAAACGCAGCATGGGACAGTTACCATACTTCCGCCTTGTAAATATGCAAACTTTTACAAATGTTACAATACAAGTCTGGTGACTTCAGTATACGTTTGACTGTTTTCTAAAAGAAAAAAAAAGTTTAGGATGTCTGGGTAACAATTCATCCATACCTAATTTCTAAGTGCTCCTATACGCACGTGTGGCAAATTTACAAACTATGGTTTAGCACGTAGACTCCAACATGCTGTGTACAACACTGGAGAGTTTGTGTCGATATTGGCTGTTATAGTTTATTTGAAGCACTATTTCTCTCATAAATATGCCCAGTTAGAACTGTACAGTTTTAACTCAGAACGGGTGTAATGTGTCTCAAAACTTTTAAGACACAACTGTTTATTGGATACTGTGTTAAATATATTCACGATGTTCAAGTCCCTGTTCTCGTCACTTAAACACGGATACAACGTTGTGGTACAGTCAACAATATAGTTCTTATATTGCGGAACAATGAAATATTTTAGCCAACGGCATTTTTGTTGCCTGAGATATATAGAAAACGCGTCAAATTTTGGCAATGTTATTCTAAGAAACAGTGCCTTTAACTGGAGTAAAACTATTCGTTAAGGTGACTAAATCTGCCCGGCAAACAAATATTTGTTTGATTCAACTGTTATACGCTTGTTTGGCCATATACATACGTATTTGACTGTAGCAAACATTTTTCTATGTAAAGTGCAATATTTACCAGAAGACGAAGAAAATAACGCGCGCTAGTTGAGCTGATGGGATTAGATAATAGATCTGCGCGTACATTTTAAGCAGTTTACTTGATTTACTTTAGGTTTGGTTTTTAATCACGCCAAATAATTCCGTATAGGCGGCCCCCTTAAAGACTAACGTAACAAAAAATATGAGCTTTATTGTGGCTTCATACGTTAACTATTTTCAGCTGTGAAATGTAGAATATGTTTATGTGTCAGGGAAAATAAGTAAGGTTTCTAAAAGGGTTTGCTTTATCGTGAACAGCTAGCGTATATGATTTTTGATGATTGGAGATATTGAAGTCATGAAAAAAAATTAGATACTGTATCTTCTCACAGTTGTTTGCCTTTAATTAACTTTGTGGATGACAAAAGTTATTAACCACGTTACCTTATTAATACAAAAGATTTTTACTTCTTCATAAACTTTACATTTGGAATGAGATAATAAATTATACTTAACTTTAAAATTGAAAATAAAAATTAAAAATGGAAGATTCTGTTATACATTAACCGATGTGATTTCTAATTTACAAGTGAGAGGAAATCATTTCGGTGATTAATATATTTTTCATGTGAATAAACAGCTGTAAAATTGTACAAATCTTGTTTTTTTTAACACCTGTTAATACAAACCTGATTAATACACTCTACGAAAACGTAGATTCTTGAGGTTTGTACTAAAAAGGTTTTGAAAGAACCTACAATGTTGCATATCTTTGAGTACCTGTAGTAAATGAAACTAATGTTAACGTCAAAGCAAATGTGTAATTCTGTAGCTTAACAAAGTTACTTCTACTCAACATTATTTCATTCTTATCGTTGAATAGTTTTTAATTTGGGCAAGTAGCGGGAGTAGTCAAATCGCTACATTGACATGTGCTTGTACGAACACTATGGAACAAAAAATATTGTATTTGTGTCACGTTGACATTACTGTAATGTATGAAAGTTGGACAGTGTTTGATAACACTTATGAAATCACAAATTTTTCGGTGCAGCGCGTGCTTAAGAGTGCACAGTAGATAAATAAGCGCTGAAAACATAATTTGATTTCTACGCTTTTTTCGAAGCCAATATGGATAAAATACTCAATTACAATTCCTAGATAATGGTATTTGCCAACTTTACGTGTAAATATTTATCCAGACTTGCTAATTCGTTACTCGTGATCTCTTGCGCCGCAGATAAATGCATGAGGTTCAGAAGTTCGTAACACTGGAAACAATTTTGTTTAAAACGTTGGCTAAAACTATTGTCTAGGATTGCTATTGTTTAACTTTCGCAAATTGGCTTCAAGAAACCTATAGATTAATGCTTTTAGCGTTGAATTATGTACCAAATCCTCTTAACAGTCAATGCGGGTGAAGTGACAGCAAGGCACCTATGGCCGTGCATGGATTCGAACCCAGACCCTTTTGAACCTTAGACAAGCGCCTAACCGACTGTGCTACTGAGGCCATCCAGAGATCAGTAAACTTCAGGAATTTTAAGTTCTCATTCATAGTTATCTTTAAAACAATTTCACTGCAAAAAATATTAACATCGAATCATCATCTAAATATCGTGCCTTCAATCTTGGCCCTTAAAAACGTCTTATTCACTGAACACAATATTTTTGCTCAAGTTCGTGTACCCTAGTGAGAATATTTTCCCCCTTTATTCCAATGTTATGGTACATTCATTTATCCTCCTCCCGGGCTTTATTACTGTTTGATTGCCGCTCAGGACATGACTAATAAACTGGCGATCATATATTAAAGCGATACGTGCGTATAAGGTCATGTTTCACAATATCTACTGCTTTTACTATAGTTATTTTTTATATCGTAAACGAGAGCAGATATATAATAACTGCTGTACAGTTTTATTAAAAACAATATACAGGATGTTGCAAAATTCCATGTTAATATTCTAGGGAAACAATCCTCACGCACAGAGGAACAAATTGTGTTATATGAACATAGGTCCAAAAACGCACCGTTGTCACAGTTGTTCCTACTGTCTGTGTGTTAGTGGCGTAGTGTGTGGCATAGTAACATGTTATGTACTGCTGTAATGATGCCCCACAGCAACATGGTCCTACCCGCGCGCTATCAACCATACGTCATGTATTGCCAAGTGTAGCGCAGAAACGGTGCGTTTTTGGACCTATGTTCATACAACACTTTTTGTTCATTTACACGTGAGGATTGTTTCCCTAAAATATTGACACGGAATTTTGCAACAGCCTTTACAATATGCCACCTAAATTCTTAAAGACAAAATACACAACGGATTCAGATAATTATGCAATTAAGGAAGATCTTGTTAATGAACTAATTATCTTAATGTCTATGATTTTTGTCTAGAAAAATCAGTTTTTAACAAAATTGTGGAACAGATTTTCAATATTTGCTCTCAACCAGTAATAAAAAAAAACTTTGGTGAAAACAGTGGAAATGATGGATAATGGCCATAAAATATAGCCTTCATCCGTACACCCCAAAGTCTCTGTTATATCTGTGTTGTCAATTTGAATTTTAGTAGTAATTTCTGCATATGCACAATAAGTCTTCAAATATATCCAGGTTTGATTTAGCATATTTCAGGGAGAACCCCTCTCCACTGAACATTGTAACGAAAGTTTAAAACATTAAAAACTGCAAACATCACAGACTAAAACCACCAGAATCGCTTTAAAAATGGTTTGATACGAATTTATGTAGAAGACCGTTGTTTTCAGTATTCTCAAGGAGCGTTATTTTAATGATGGAATCTTTAAAAAAAACAAACAAAAATCGTTGCATAGTAAACAACAAGGGCATTAGGGAAAGTGGAAGAGGAAACGAGGAAGAAACACTGGCAAAGCGGGACGAGAGAGATAGCTGCTTTTCCGCCGCAGTGACGCCTAAAAACAGAGGAATAGAAAAAGGAGAAAGTGAGTGAAGAAAAAATAAGGTGGGTGTGGAGAAACGCACAAAGCGAATACAACGAACTAGAGTTGACATGTATACATGCACAGGTTGTGCAGAAACAGCGCACAATGTGGCAACACCGCACAGAGAAAGTTCCTCTTGCGCTCTGCGTACGCGTATTATTCTGTGTGTTACGTCGAGTAAATATAATACCATGTTTGGAGTGCTCGGGATTTAAACCGCGCCCGTATAATGTTCAGAACAGTGGTACTACTCGACCACGGCAACTTGTCCCGCGGGAGAAAAGCGCTACCGCTGTGTTGTCCTTGACTACCGTGCTCCACAGTACCGATCATAATACTGTGGCACAGGCAGCTGGCTAGGTTTCCGCCGCTACATGTCCACTGACCGTGTGGCATGAACTCATGTGTGACACAGTACTTTTCCCCTCCCTGCAACGTGTCTACCTACTACTAGCGCCAAGCTTCCTCCCCTCATGGGAGGACTAGTTGTCGTGGTCGAGTAGTAGCCAGATATCTATGTGACGCAAGAAGGGACTAACTTCATATTATATTGCCATATTATGCACATGAAAATTCAAGTCATCGTATACAACATTTTGCCACTAATATTTTCGCCTACAACTTAGCCTTTAGTCAAGGATTCATGTGGTGTGCTGCTTTATGGAAAATATATGTATGGACATACCAGCTAGTATTTAAAATGCCTCAGCTGCTGCATTAAGCAATTGAAGACTTAACATTCATAAGCGGCTAAGTGCCAAAAGGTAAGTTTCTAGATAATGACGAAAACAGTATATTGCGACAAACAAATGAACAAGAAAACATCCAAATGCGTTCACATATTTTTTACAATGGTACTTAGTCCCTTTTGAATGTTAAGTCCTCAATTATGCTCATAATATTGTAGTATGCGCCAGTAACCGCGATTTTCAGCGTTTTGTTTATTTTCCCGTTACTGAAGCCAAAAAATAGTACATATCACGATATTACGGGACATGATTAATGCAGAATATTATAAGGGGTACTGATAAATTGGAATAAATACTAGAGATGTCTCTTTAAATGTGAGAAACATTTATGGGACGGTGCTAACTAAATCAAGTCACTTGCAAGAATAGTCAGCATTATTATGTGTTTGGTGTTGGGATATAAGTGTGGGTGGCACTGGCGATGTACAAGTGCACAGTGTTATGGAAAGAATAAAGTTAAAACTATTTGCACCGATACGTAACTGTATAGGCACAATTTGTTGAAGTAAATGAGGTTAGTTTATACTGAAAAGGTGGCACTAGTAAAATGCATTTGGTAGTGTCCTAAATTCAAGCGGATGTGGAAATGTATTAATGAAGCACACCCTTTTAAGTCTTACCTCTTTGTCTATAATGATCAGTACAGACGTTTTGTAATTGCGTGGAAATGTATTTGCGTCACGCGAAAATAAGGCACCACAATCTAACAAATCCGAGGTTCATTTTATTTAATTTTGCTGTTTCGACGAGGGGAGTTTTAAACCAAACCAAACTAAACCTACAGTTTGAACAAGCTGTTGAAATAATGTTTTAAACATTGGATTCTTAGACGGTAAGCTAGCATTAGAACCTCTGTTACAGAACATTGAACAAAATTGTTGAATTAACACACTTCCAGACAATTGTTAGTCATAGATTACACTTAGTTGTCAGTCAGCCAAAGTTTATTGAACCGGTATTGAGCTTGGATTTCGCCAACAAATTTACCGAGAGTTGTGGAGCAATGGTAAAACACTCGGCTCGCATTAGGTAGCGCCTGTGTTCGACCCCTGGCTCAGTCTATGTTGATTTATGTTTTCCTAGGGTTTTCAGAAATCACTCCAAATGTATTTCCTAAGAAATAAATACTACAAAATAATTTTGCAGGTTAAATAACTTTTTAGTTGTGGAACATGTACAATATATCCCTTTAGTCGATACGGGACGCTCTTGAAAGTGTTTTGATGTAAAAACTATAGAGCGTAAGTACAGCCCTACTCAAAACAAATATATCATCGTAAAAAAACTCTTCATACACCCAAGTGACCTCATTATTTTTTTATGGTACATGTTACGTAATCAGTTGAAATCTTTTAGAATGCCGTCACAAAACGGAAAATATTGCAATGCATTAAAAAAATATGTCACATGTAACAAGCAACAAGGAATCCACGCAGATTTCAGTGTTTTCTAAAGTTATAATGATTTGTTTTCAACCATATGCTTTTATTTTTTTTGCAAATTAGTATGCTGAGCGAGGTGGTGCAATCGTAACATGTTGGAATCACATTCGGAATGGTACGGGTTCGATTCCCGACTCCGGAAAATGTGATTTGGTTTCCCATAGATAAATGCTGGAATGGTTACTTTAAAAAGGTATGTTCCTGTCGTTATCTCAAGTTGTACGTCACCGTTGACAAGAGCTTCTACTGGGCGATTTTTTTTACCAAACATTTGTTTGAATTTGGAGAAATTAATGTAAACTTGTGCCAATTAAATTATTTACTACCACAGAAAAATACAAAACACAACACACCGTATTCTGTTGGTTCAACAAAATCTTAATGTTTGTGTACGCTGTGATTTGTCATTATATCTCCTGTGTTATTTGGCATATCGCATGAGTCGTATGATAATTAGCTTCATTTCTGTGTGTGATAGTGCATTAAAATTGCTTCAGTTAGTTACATACTATTCTCAATAAAATTTTCTACAGAAAACGGAAACCAAAGATGCAAAATTGGACAGTGTACATCTGCGTAAATGACAAGCGTTTTACGAGCCACATATCCGTTAAAGTGCTTCGGACATTAAAGTTCAAGTCTTGACTGTGGTTGAGAATGAGTGATGTTATATGCGATAGGTCCCAGGTTCGACTCTCAGTCACATGGCGAATTTAATTAATAATGCGGCACAAAAACCTATGGACAGCCAAACAAGTATTCAGCTGTACCGAACAAATATTGCGCTTTTGACCAACAAAATAAGAATAACACGGTAATTTTGCTTCCGCAACAAATAGGCCTATATTTATTCGTCCACATATAAACAAACCATTATTTTTCGCTATGCAGATTATTGTTTGGCGTAACGAAACCGTTTTCTTAAAGGCGTCCAAGTGAGAAAAATCACAATTTTATATTTGTATGCAATAGTATTAGTTTTGTAGACTTATCTCGAGAGTAGGCAACATTTACATTTTACAAAAAGATGTATGTATGTATATATATATATATATATATATATATATATATATATATATATATATATATGTGTGTGTGTGTGTGTGTGTGTGTGTGTGCTCACCCAGTTTTCCCATAATAATGACACCTCAAAGTCAAAATTTGCATGATTTTCGTTCTTATAAGCCGCAAACATCAGAGAACATAATTAAATGAAAAAAATTCACATTTAAACTACATGTTATGGGTCACTGCTTGAAGTGTCTTAAAATTAATTATAAAGATGTTTTGTATTAAAAAAAAAAGTCTATAAAAGAGGCAAAAAATTTGAAACGTTCAAAAATATTTTTGGTAATAGATTTTAAAACACATCAAGCAGTAGTCCGTGGTAAAAAATTTAATTGTACATTTTTTCATTTCATTATGTTGACAGATGTTTGTTCCATAAAGAACGAAAAACATGTGACATTATGGGAAACCTGGTTGAGCTAATTTTTTTTGTAAGAGGAAAGTAAACTCCAAGTAACGTCTAGAAAACTAACTTATTTCATGCAAATATAAAATGAAGATTTCCCCCCACATGAACATCCTTGATTATGTCTTATAGTTAGTAGATTATAGTTATCAATACGTAAATACACTTTTGAAACCCGAACATTTCTACCAATTTTGCTTCGCAGCAGTGGGTATGTTGGGTAAATAGCGGTCGATTGTTGCAACTGCGGAAATAATGTTTCTCAGACAATTCAGGAATTAAAAGTGTATGTATGCTTCAAACTCTGAAAAATTACTTCCCGAAAAATAATCTATCGTCTCGTCTAAATTAGGTACAATATGTTGCCTCCGTTCTCCTGTAGTGCGTATTCGCGCGTCAAAACTTCAGCACGCTTCGCGTAACTCTACTCTTGTAGTCTCGAGATAATAATGTAGTTTGAGGCTACGCGTCCTCAAAAATTCCTCATCTATCCAAGGCCTTGAATTCGTAGGGCACATATTTCACTGCGTCGCAAATGTATTTAGGTGTCGAATGCTAAAGAAGTTGACAGCTAAAAGGACAGCGTGGTTTCCGTTTCAGCATATGATTTTTCAATGAGTGCCGAGACCCGGACTCACTACTGTTTCATTTGTTATCCAGGCGAATGAAAATATCGTATTAAAATAACAGTTTCAATTTATAGGGAATGAAGATACATTTTTGGAGTCGTAGGAGCAAATCTCCACGGCAATAACCATTAATAAGGAATTGAGTATTTTAGGAGTTCAGTGACCTACATGCTAAAATCAACTATCCTATGTTTATGTTAGCCCCGACCATTTTGCCCATTAGCTGCTACTCACTGGAACAACAGATTATTAACAACTAGACGGAGCGTTAATGCCATGATCCTTCATTTATTTCAAACAATTGTAAATAACTCGAATATTTTTTAACCAAATGCTTTGAAAAAAATTGTGACTGTGTACAATCATACGATACACAATTTTGCCTGAGCGTTTTTTTAAATAATGCACTGTTTGCTAGCAAAAAAAAATATTTCGCCTTATTTTGGCTTATTTTAACAGCAAAATATGTGATAATTCAGGGGTAGTAATCTTAAAATCCGTAAGGTGTATTGCAACAGAAAAAAATCAGATACAAACGATGATATATAAGTATTAAAACTGTAAGAATGAAACTTTGATACATGTATTAGTTTGCGTTAAAAAATATGTTTTCGAAACCACTGAAAAACTAGTGCACTTTAACATGTTGGTCATTGAAATAAAAAAAAATTACCTTTCCTTAGCAATACATATTAAAGAGTGCGTGCTGTAAATATTTAGCAAGATGATTAGTGGGCACAGTAAAATGTTAATTTGAATTAATATAACATACTAACATAATTATACTTTGTAAAATGAAGCTCGTATAAAAATGAAATACTTTTAATACCACATATTTTTAACCCTAGTTATGTTTCTCTGTACTATGAAACTGACATATTTTATATTGTATGAAATACCAAGCCGGTAAGTTCTAATACAAGCTTAGCTGAAAAATGTTTTATTTAGACTAAAATAAACTTCGACACGAGAAATTTTCAATTCACAGCACAAACAGTAGCTTTATCAAGATAAGTACATATTTTCTGTGTTCGAAAACATTTTGAATTGTGCGTTGGACCACGCACCAATCAGTCTGTTTCCTGCTACTTATCTTTCTTTTTCACCTGGTGCACATACTTACTTGTTTTAACTGTTGCCTTTAACATTCTTATTTCCTTTCATTATTTACATATTTTCGTTCCTTGTCTGCAGCTTGCTTGCTGTGTAGCATTTTCGAGGGAACGGGGTTATGTCTTCTAGAAAGTTATTCTTTATCGCACACGCAATACGATCACCGATAGTTACGTGGTCAGGTAAAAGTAAATATCGTACGAAGGCAAGGTTATCGCATTACGAATGCAGCTTTTATAAGTGGGAGTCCGTAGACAATCTGCGTACAACGAAGGAAGGCATTAAATGATGACCTACGATGGAGGAGCGCCGGAATGTGAGGGTTGGGGAAACGGGAAATCTCCGAGAAAACCCACCGGCCAGCGACATCGTCCGGCTTGATTCCCAAATGCGAAAATCTGTGAACCGACCCCACCGGGAATCAAACCCGGGTCGCCTTGGTGGAAGGCGAGTGATCTGACCATTCGGCCGCCGGTGTGAATTGTCGTACGTTTTTACGCAAACATTCCTACCACAAGACTGACGTACTCTCTTTATAAGCGCTCGGATTTTAGGTCGTTCAGGATAAAGTGACCACTAAAAATTTAAACTTTGAAAAATTTCACTAGCCGTTACTGCACATAATTCACAATTAACTATGGTTGCTTTACTGCTTGCGTAGTTGGCAGCAAAATTACACAATATAGATCCGTGTATTTTTCTATAATACCACCATACTGAAACAAAAGCAACCTAAATCAAAATAATCGTATATTTTTTATAAGAATAAACTTTTTAAATATAACTGTATAGAGTCCTTCTGACTGCACAATTTATCTGAGACGCGCAAACTTCTAGTGACGTGTCCAGAGAGGTTAGACATTTCCCGTCGTTAGCCGTTACTCGCGGAAAGATACGAATTAGTTGAAAATAGAACTTTAGCAGGGCTTTTTTTAAGTGCTCATTTATTCCGAATCGCCTATTATGTCAGTGACACCGCTGCTTCGCTGTGATTGGCTCGCTCGCCCTTCCTGCCCTTCGTTCTATCTCCCAGAGCAAGGTCAAGACCCGCCACAACATTCTTTGCAGATGTTTTGTTGACTTGGCTGAGTAATATCAGGCACATAGATACGTATGTAAATCTTGCTAATAAATCATTATAGTAGGTAATACCAAATGCACAAGTGTGGAAACATTATGTACAGAGGCAAGACAGATATTATAATCGCCAAGTTACCTGGAGCTGCAGCTAGTGCAGCGAACTATAGATGATTCACGGTAAAGTTAGCACTTTTCAAGAACATCCTGTCTAGAATAATAATTGAAAAACAGCATTTGTTGTGACTTCATACGTTAACTTTTAGGTAACTAGGGTTTCAGAAGTACCGAACCACCTATAACGACTATCCATAAAGTATGGCTTTAAGTTAAACATACGTGAATTATAAACTTTGAAACTGATGGTGGCGGCCCCTCTCGTTTTGTGCGAGGCGAAAGTTTTACCACTGCTCCTTATACATAGGCATACATATGGTATATGTGATACACACGGTAAAACGTATTAGTTATATTAGTAACTAACAGAACAAAGCCACCTAGTTTTTTTAATTGTACAGCTTTTTTGCTACAACAATTGACGTCACAGCGACACATGGTTTACATATTGCATTTGTGCAAGTAGAAAAATTTGTTTACAACATGTCCTATAAAACTTTATTTTAAATAATTAATATGTTCATTGCTGCCAAATATTTACAGCAAAATTTTCCTTTTATTTACTTTTTAACTAATAAAGGAATGCCGTTTATTAATAACTACTGAAGTGGCGGAAATATAAATCTTCCAGGAAATTATTTCCGTTGAGAATAATTAATGGCAGACTTTTGGTATATTATTTCTAACAGAGTAGATTATAACTATTTTTGTTTAATATTTTCCGCAATTTAACAGGCCCTTTACTATCAAAATATACTTATGAAAAATAGTGGCTGTAAATTATATATCAACACGGGTGTAAAATGCGATCCTATTATTGTCAAAGTCACGTATTTCACGAGGCATTGCAAATAATGATTCCATGAAGTGGCTTAAAAGTTTTATGGCTCATTAACACCGAATAAATTTATACTTGATTTTACGAGATGATACCGAGTTCGACAGCACGAACTGCTTTAAAAATTAATAGCGAATAAACTATTATTAACATTTATGATCGCGATTTTTCGGTCTGAAAAATGTAAATCTTAAACTTTAATCTTAATAAGTTAATGTACCGGACGTTGAATACATTTTGAACTAATGTCGTGAAATACTGTTATTTTGCAGGTTCATTTATTTTATGACTAGACTCCGCTGTTAAGGTTTATGTACTGTATTTGCTAGAGTTTGCTGTCTGAATGAGTATAGAGTTTTACACGAGACTAATTAGCAAGGGATTCCATCCTTTTTCCTCCATGCATGTGTTTGTGTGTAGGTATGCAAGTATCTGTGCCAATTAAGATCGCAATAAACTGCAACATAATAGCATTAGTTACTGAAAAGCGTGTACGAACACAAGCCCTTACTCCGAAGCATTCGCGAAAATTAAACATAAGGTGCCTGGAAAAACTACAATTATATACGATTAATAGTTTTTTTTGTTTTACTGCATTCGTGTGGTCTATTTTCAGTACATGATGGTATTAAGATACTGGACAAATCGTTCGGGATTTAACTCTAAATGTGCAAGCTTAATCGACGTGTACCTGTGTAATACAAGTTTAGAACTAGAAATACATTCTTGTTAGTGATAATATATGTTTATCACTCTTTTAATTAAGCCATAAATTCAAAACAATAACAATGAAAGCATTGGATTAACCTATCTCTCCACATTTTTACTTCTGGGTATTTTGTCATCAGTCTAACCATTTCTCTCCCGCAAAACGTTTGACCGCTCACACTGATTCTGCCCAAACTACCCCCACACCCCGGAGTGGGTCTACCAGCTTTTTAATTGAATAAAGTAATTATACTTCCAGGCGTGTTTTACAGTGCGGTGAGTATATTGCTCCGAAAAATAACCCGTAAGGGGAATTGTGTACTGTAGGAAGTTTCTATTGGAAGTACTTATTTTTTTGCAGATTATGTATCAATGGTTTTATTTATGCAAAATTTGTGAAAACTGTTCACATTTAATTTAGTTCTTTTATCCCAAGCTTTAGTGTAAAACAGTTACTGAGAGCCTGATCATTATTAATGCACCATCAAAAAGTGCATCCGTAAAGTTTCTAGCAACGTAAATGTGTTAGTAATCCTTGGCGGTATATAATCAAGGGTGTCAATTTTCTTGTACCATTCACGCCAGCCTCTAAGTTAAAGAAAGTCAGTTTAATAATGTAAGGTGGTTGCTAAAATTCGCAACCTGCTCTGACCTGAGAGATCCAAGAAGATCGAAACACTTACCACCAAGAAACACGGTTTAACAAGAAACAATGTACCTCTGTTACTCTGAGATCAGTCACACATCGTAGTGTGCTCAATTGCACACCTGATGATACTATGAGACGAAGAACCGTCTCTGAAGTCGAAACGAACATGACATGACAATACAAGATAGGACGACCAGCGATTTACCAATCCTGGGTCCGTATTAGGGAACTCCACCTTCGAAACCACCCCCGTTAGAGGTGAGAATCGGTCGGAGAATCAACAGCTGGTGTCTGTCATGTTCAAGAGTACGTATTTAGGACATTTGAGCTCAATAACGGTGAGAATATAGTAATTGGAAAACCCAATTCTTATCCTGACTGTAAGGCCGTCCAAGGATAAGAATGACATACTCGTGTTTCGATATCCTTGGATCTGTTCAGGTAAGAGAAGTTTGCAGATTTCATCAACCACTTGTTACGAATGTGCACATTTATAATTCGAATTGTCATGGAACACAAAATTCAGTGGCTTTCTACGAAATCAGAATTCTAACAACACAGGCAAAAATACGATGATGTACTGTAAGTGTTTTACTAACTGATTACTGCAATTTTTAATTTACGAATTTTTCTCACTAAACGTTCCATTGAACGACATTGCAAATAATTGAACAACATACTATTGTCTGAAGTAGACATTGTGCTAGGAAGTTTTTTTCTTCGAAACTTTGTTTTGAGCTGAATAAATATCAATATTTTATTTTCAGCTGCAGCAGTACTTCAGCTAAATATATTGTCTACTATTAATCGCGCCTGAAGTTCCAAAAAATTTCTGAAATGGTGAAAAACAAGCTAATCCGAGATGTAAGATATATTTTTCCTGTAAACGAACAATAAATATAATTGTAAGCTTTGACACGCAAGCGCGCACGCACGTGTGTGTGTGTGTGGCTACTGAAACTTAAGGTCTTTTACATAAGCAATTAATTTTTCGTAGGAAGAATTGAAAAAAAAATAGTCTCATTTACCGCTTTCAAATAAAGATTGGAATACATTGCTAAATTGTAGCACTTTCACTACATTCATTATTTGACCAGAGATACCCAACATAAATACATGGACATTTGCCACACATGTGATAGTGGCTGCAGTTCTCAAACACTGCTGACATTTCGAAGTAGGCCCACGCCAAGCTGTCTCTGAAAATTCGATGTTCAAGCTTAATGTGCAAAAAAGTGGTTGTTATATTCTGTGGCGAAAATTCAAAGAAATTAAAGCCTGCCTGACGTAACTTGGAAACCGTTTAATAACCGAAATTGTAGTTTTTTCTCTTCAAAAGGCAAATATTTATATTTAGAGGAACATTTTTTGTCAGGTATGAAAAATAAATAATTTTTCGTAAGCACCACTTTTTGTGACAATTGGTAAGTTAGCAAAATCTAGCCTACGAACATTGAAAAATATATTTCTAAGAAACCAAGTTACAATATGCGACGCTTTTGTTGTTGGTTGTGCTCGCGACCTGCGTTTGGTTATGATAAGAGGTGTCGCTGCTCTGTCTCTCACGTAATTAATGTTGGATGATTGGGATCGTATTAAGTAATGTTGTAGTATGCCCGGCTAGCTCTAATTGAAATAAAATAACAAAGAAGTTTCTTTTTAAATCGGCCTAAGGGACTCACGCACTGCGGGTTGCGTCACGAGAGGTAAATACTTATAGTTTCTTTCGACGAAAAGAATAGGCGCTTCCTCCGGCGGCTTTTGATCGGTCATGACGTTAATTATGTTGCAGGTACCGGCCGCGATCACCCGAAAAGTCCACCCGCCGGTGACCCCGAGCTCGCTGTCCACCGTCCTTACAAACCCGACGACGAAGATCCCGACACCTGTCCTCCCGAGTTCACACACACCCGGCTCGTCTTAAGACGTCATTCTTAGTGCCCCGCGTTTCGCAACTTTGCCCTCCTGGGCGGCGTCCCCTTCCCGCCCCACCGGACTCATGGGGGCGGGTAGGTTCCCCCGACCAATCAGAGCGAAGACCTGGCCCGAAAATTGCGTGCGTCCCTTGTGGAAGCTCCGTATTTATTTAAAATCAAATTGAACATGGGCACATTCTCACAGCAATTACAAATAAAACACTTAGCCTAATCACTACTTGCTATATTTAATTAATATAATTCTAGTTTAAATTACGTACGTTACACGCGGTCTGTTGGGGGAGGGGAAAAAGGCGAAGAAATGTGTAGGCGAGAAAGAAAGAGAGAGGATTGAACGGCAAGGAGACAGGGGGAGGTAGGGCGCCCCCGCCCCTTCTCGCACAGCATGTGGTAAGGCTCACGCATCATCTGCTCTATTGTCGCCAGACCGGCGGGCAATTATCACTCTTAAAAACTAAAATCATTATACATAAAATTATCTTAATGTTACTAGCATATTCGAGTCTGTGACATTCCACAGGTTAAAACGATACCA
>PNEQ01083375.1:61407-109092 GCA_003012365.1 Medauroidea extradentata | reverse complement strand
GTTACAATTAATCATCACAATTAACCTAAACTACATTAATTTATATATATAAAAGTATCAATAAAATAGGACCGTTACAAATATTTACGTTTGAGACCGAATAGTAATTTTGTCCATTATTGTAACTGTATTTATGTTTGCGCATCTGTTTTGCACTTGTGAATATAGTTTCGAAACATTTTTACTGTAAGCATTGCAAATTTTTAAAACATATAAAAGCGACCTTCGAATAGAGTTAACAGTTGGTTGAAAAAGTCTCATTTTTAAATCTTGCTACGACAAAATTGCTTTACATAAATATCAGAAGACAACCATAAACAGATACAGTTTTAAGAAAGATTTATTACTTGACGTTAAACGTACTTCATCATTTGGAATTAATACTACCACTTCACGGTATGAATGTATGTACAGTTACAGCCGCTAATTTTTGGTCAAAATTATTTCGCCCCTACTTGTTTCAACGAATTACATTCACTTCTGCAGCTCTGCTTCGTAGTTATTGGCTGAGAGTATTTGTACAGAGGCTTTGCTCATTTGACTGTGCCTATCATAACAAGGATACTGGGACACCACTCGTCTGTGATTGGCGGGTATCGGACCCTGAAATGCTGAGTGTTAAAATCATCCAATCGCTGACCATGAAGCTGAGCTGCCAATGCGCACACAAGGCATTGAGACTAATTGGCGCAAAATTATTTTAACCAAAAAATTAGTGATTTTGTCCGTAGTCTAAATATGTTTTCAAGTATTTGAATATGTGTATATTTATAATGATTCTTGTAAACTGTACCTTACAATTGTCTTTGATTTTTCCCCATACATTTTCCTTGCGTTAATATCACATTTTGACCATTACTAAAATTTCGTTATAAAATTATTAGTTTAGTATTTGTCAGTATTCAAACTTTTTAACGAGTTGCAAAATATACGTTGTTCATTCGAACAGCAATAGTATGCAATTGTAAACGAGCTGCAACATACATTGCAATAGCTCGAAATTTACGACAGTGAAATTGCATGAAGTAATGAACTAACTTAGCAGAAAATTGATATTCGTTTACCTCACCAGTGCCATTCTACGATTGCAACTTAATGAAATAGTTCATTTCTGCTACAATCACTAATACCTTTAAACGTTGTATTGACGAACAACCAGACACGAACAGAAGGAAGTATAAATAATATCTTCGCGTCTGTTTAGATACGTTGAATCGTTCTCTGAACATATTAAGGTGAATGGAATGCCCTAGTTCAGTGAGCACGGAACTTCTTGTTTGAAGCGAAGGGGAAAGAATCTTACGTGGCTGAATTGAGACTGTGCTGTCTTATTTGCCGTGGTTGCTTGGTCGAAGCGGATTTTATCAGCAAGAGAACACTTTAACTCGACGTCTTATCTCGTAATCCCGTACCCTTTTCATCCTTGCCGAAAATGTAACACAAGGATCCGTGGCTCCGTACTTGACACGCCACGAGGTAGCAAAACCCAAGTGAGACGTATCGTCAACAGCCAATTAGAACGCGTACATATACCTATCCAATAAAATGCGTTGAAATAAAATATCCCTTTACGTCAAACTTTCTGCATGAAACAGAAGTGCATTTATGCATTAGCTTTGGTGTTAATACGGAACTTGATCTGAAGCGCTATAATTCTTTTTGAACCCCAATAAACCTAAGTATTCGGTGTGTGCAGACGTGAGACTGCGCCAGAGTGCGTGTATAAAAATAATTAATAACAACCAGAAGCTAATTTGGTTTGGACGATTTTAGCCGTATAGTCGTATGGAAGTTTCTTGTCGAGTAAAGCTTTGTCTTTGAACCAGGCTGCCCTCTTGTATTATTTTTATTTTGCTTCCCTTTTAGCCGTCAAAATTTCAATTTTTTTTTTAAATTACAAAAATGTATCCTTTCTTCCTTTAATATTCTCAAAAAATTAACTACGTTGCCAAATGTTCAGAAAGCAGCACGTATCGTTTGTCAACTTAAAGCGGCTAGGTTGGGTCCAACTGTTTGAGACTGGCACTGTTCATATAACATTTTTTTAAAATATCAGTATATATTTTTTAATTTAATTCTAATCATAATTTTTTTTATATTTTCATTGGTCTTACATAATTTAAAATTTAACTTATAATTTATTTTTAAAATTTTATTTATATTTTGATAAATTTTATATACATTTATCAGTAACTTTTATTTTAAATTTAATACTTTTTTTTCATTTAAAGCATTTTGCGTACAAACATTAATTTGTTTGAGATTAATCTAATATATTCTACTGTCCTCTCTCCCGCTGAAACATGTGACAGATGAACTATAACGATTTCTATGTACAACTGTTAAATATACATGGATTTAAAAAAGTGTTTTAATATAAATTTTGCTGTCATATGGTTGGTTCTTGACAACATGTCTAACCATTGCACTTCTTATTATCAAACATACTTCAGTACATAAGAGCAACACTGCTTAACGTAATAATATATATTTTCCTTTTTTTTTTTAATAATTTAATATTATTGCAGTTTCTACTAAATTTTATTCTGTAACGATACGTTACGCAATTCGAAAAAGTTCCTACACATTAATTGCTTCTTACTTCATACATGTTCAGACATAATATACAGCGTATAGATTCTATTATATATATATATATATATATATATATATATATATATATATATATATATATATGTGTGTGTGTGTGTGTGTGTGTGTGTGTGTGTGTGTGTGTGTGTGTACAACATATTAAACTTCAGTTTTCCCGTACAACATCACTAACAAACTTAAATACAAAAATAAATCTTCCAGCAATTGCCATTGTTTATTAAAAATTAAACAGCATAACGTTACATGAACGTATTTTTTATTGAAGTGACATAAAAAACATACAGTAATGTTAAAATATAACAATAATAATGAACTAGGTAAGCAATACATTTAAAATTAAAATTTAAGCATTTTTCTGCTCTTTATGGGTTTCGTTTAATTTCACTGGTTCACGTTAATCTCTTAGTTTCATTGTTAACTTTTAAGATATTGCTAAGCAGTATAAAGTTTTTGTTTGAAAGCATTCCTTGCTCCCCTACAGAAGTTCTTGTAGCACAAGTACTGAATTGTCATATTTCATTAGTTGTGCGGTCATTGGCGAGTTAGGGAAAACGTTTCGGTGATTGTTTTTAAGCGTTTGAATACCAAGTAACGTGAACATGAACATAATGTAACCTTATTTTGTGACACCGTTTATAAACAATGGCCCCGTGTTTTTTACCCATAGAGAAATGTAGGTTTAACTATAATTGTTCGAAATGTCTGAGCTTTATTTCAGTCAATAAGAATTCTTTAACTGTTGTTGATAATGCAGGCAAGTCTTGAAAGTTTTACTGGAAAAAGTAGTAGAATTTCGTAATCTTAGATACAAAAAAAAAATTACATAAGCTTACGTGTTTAGGTTTTCAGAATATCACTATTTCTCTAACTACCAGAAAAAGTGTCCAAATAAAAAAGTTGAACAATGCTGTAGCCCATGATTTATGTTTACTTACGTATGCGATACTGTAACAGTTTCTATAATTTAAAACGTGTTACTGGCAGTTGTGTAAGGGAAGCAAGTCATTCAGTTCAGGCACTAATGAGAGTGTTATTTTACGTCCTGGAATTGACTCACAATTACGTTCTCCAGATATTTATTTATGATATAGATTAATTACTTCAAAGAAAGTAGTTTCAAAAGGTTTAATTAGTGTTTTTTTTAGCGTCTTTTGGTATAAAAATTTGCCTAGAGCCAACAACTAGCAGATACAAGTCTTCCAAGTTAAAATGTGAAATTATTGGATATATTATTGACTTTTGATGTTGCTAAGTACACCAAAACAGGAAATTAAAATGTCACTTAAATTTACACACTCAAAGTTGCTTTACATTTATTTACATCTATTAAGTATTTTGCATAAAAAATGCATTCTTGCTGCTTCAGAAAATATTCAGTCTGGGAAAAAATTTCAGACAAGAAATATAATAATTTTTGTACGGGTAAACAAACAGCCATATTAACGAGGCTCTTCTGCTGGTTGAAAATTTTATTGGGAAGAAAGTGATGACCTCAGTTAAATTTACATTTGTGGATGGTTGCTGCACAAATATTTTGTGCACAGTAAGAAAGTCCTAGTGGAGAGACATGTGTCGGAAAATAAATGCTACGTCATATGTCCTTGTTTCTCGCATTCACAAAAAAATGCACTTTCTGCAGCTAACACCAGTTCACGCGTGAAAAGTGAAGTACGTGTAAAAACTATTGACTTGAACGACTTATACATTCCCTCTGTATTTTCGAATTCTTGTCACGGTGGAAAGCTAATTTTTTTCTCTCGGCTGACTTCCACAGTCTATTGTATTTTATTTTCGTTACATTTGTATTACTTTCTCAGACTATAGGAGATTCGCGTTAAAGTGAGCTCGGCTCGGTTTAATTCGGCATATTGAATTTAATTTTTTTGACTTTATATATATATATATATATATTTTTAGAATTCTGAGAAGAATAATGTGAAATCGGCGACTATACATCAAATTACATCTATTTTGCGCTAAAGTACAAACATGGCAATAGGGCTAGGAATGTATAGTCAGGTCGCAATTTATCGGGAAAATTATGAATATAAAAATATTTTCCGCTCAGATTGTGGCGTAATTATATGTTGACAGCTAAATTTCAAGGTCTGTACTGTAGCGAAAAGTAAGTAGAATTTGAGGTATAACCGTATATTTAACATTTTTCTTCTTGGAATTAAAAAAAAAATAAATAATTATAATAATAAAATTCAATACGGTGACTGAAACCGAGTTTTGAGGCCAACGTGTCTGGAATAATTATTACAAAATATTATTTAGTGTATCGTTACTTCAGATACTAACTTTGAGTTAGCTACAACCTACACTCATTGGTTGTTTCGTAGGTTAATTTGTTTATATTTAAAAATTACAGAAAACTAAAAATTACCTTAAAAGACAAAGTAACTAGGGCTAAAAAAAGTGCTAATTTTATCCCGAACTTGACCGAATGGTCAGATCGTTCGCCTCCCACCAAGGCGATCCGAGTTGGATTCCTGGTCGATCTCCGGATTTTCGTATGTGGGAATCGTGCTGGAAGATGCCGCTTGTCAGCAAGTTTTCTCGGGATCTCGCGTTTCCCCCGCCCCTTCATTACAGCGCTGCACCACACATTATATCAAACATCACCAGGTTACGATGTTGAGCCCTGACATAAATCTCTCACACTCACGTATCCCAAACTGACTATACTCCAGTTCATATGTAATGAATGAGCTTTGGTCGAATAACAAAAATAAAACCTTTTGTATTTTTATGTTGAAAAGGTTAACGATTTTTTTAGCCATGAAATAAATGTGTTCTGAAATTCCGGGCTCTTGTATTTGTTACCACGTCACTTGGAAACGACCGTTAAGGAATATTGCCTTCGTTGTTTGACACAGCTAACGACAACGCTCGAAACAAATCTACGCTGACATCGATGCTAACTTTACTGAATTATTGTGATATTTAAACATTATTCGAAAGAATTTTTGCTCAACCGAGAATTGCAATCTAAATGTAGTGATCACTAATTCACGAACAGCTAATAAATTTTGAACGTAGTTCTAGTGAAACTGACTGCATATACTTTTAACTAAATATATAATACACTGAAACAAAAATTATATTTCGCGTGTTTTAACAGCTTTTATACACCCTTGACAATGAATGATTTAAAAGCATTCCAATTATTTTTAATATATTTTTGCATAAAATATTCTTCTTCATAACAAATTTCAAGAAATTATTTTACTGTGTGTTCTCCTATTGTCTTGGATTCAAATATTTTATTTATATTAAGCAAAATACTAACGTATTAAACTATTGGTTGGCTAGACAACATAATTGACAAGGAACGACTAATAACATTTATTAGCCTATTTTTCAAATGAAACATAGGCATATGAGATCATCTTCAATTTTGCGTTTGTGTGTGTATCTTAAAATATTTTGAATCCGTAGTCCGAATTTCATCAATCTCGGTGCACAGCACGAAATAAGGTCACTTGATTTTTGAGTAATTTGCTCCAGCAGTAGTAACATTTTCGAAGTGGCGAGCATTCAAACGTATATGTCCACTGTGATTTCTCTGAAACGATTAATCTAAATTTCACTAAACTTGGTACGTATAAAACACTTAGTAGGGTTATTCAACTGGTATGTATTGTGTTTATGCCGTGCTCATATTTTCAAAACAAATGCAATTTGAAATTTTTTGATCACAAGAGATATCTGAGGAAACACTTTTTCTAATTTCATCAAATTCGGTGTACATGTTGTAAGTGAAGTGAAGAGATTTTGGCCAGCACTCAACATCTACGTCTCTGGCGCTGACGAGGGGTGACACGATGTGAGTATGTAAACCGCCGGAATGAACGCTTGAGGGAACGGGAGATTTCCGAGAAAACACGCCTACCAGCGGCATCGTACGGCATGATTTCCACATGCAAAAATTCCGGGGTTCGACCCCGCCGAGAAATCGAGCCCGGATCACCTTGGTGGTAA
Organism: Medauroidea extradentata; assembly: GCA_003012365.1. Taxonomy (NCBI): domain Eukaryota; kingdom Metazoa; phylum Arthropoda; class Insecta; order Phasmatodea; family Phasmatidae; genus Medauroidea; species Medauroidea extradentata. The sequence goes on along the minus strand of PNEQ01083375.1, from coordinate 102,492 downwards.
GCGAGAGGGAATTAGCCCCTCGGTCACCGCAGTCCCTCGTAAGGCCACTTGATATTTATGACGTTTATAAACTTTGTGTTTTTATTAGTGTAGGGTAATTCGAATGGTTCTTTTTAAATCAAACCTGTTATCTCCGGAATTGTTTATACATTTTGTCAACAAATGCTGTATCTTCACACATGTGTTAGTTATTGAGGACACCTGAAATTAATGTGTTTTGTTATTACCTGCGGGTATAAATATAACCTAATTGTAGGACAGGAAATGTTGGTAGAGAATTAACCTTTTACCACAAGCGGCTGCGACGAGTTTTATGAAATAATTTCACACAGAAGTAGAAAGAAGAACTTCGCTTAACCTCACTCTGGACTGTGCAAGCTTCCTTTAAAACATGTGTGTATATATGTTTATATACATATATTCATTATTTTTGTTTGTGTGTGTAACATTTTTGGGGTTTACGTTTCGTTAAAAACAATTTCAATAAAGACGATGATAGACAGCTTAACACAAGAACAGCAAATAGGAAAGGAATCGTTGATGAAATATATTGAAGAACCATCGCAGAATTTGTCTTCAGTGCGCGGTATACCGCAATTATATCACCATGTTTTTACATTATATTTGTAAGATATATTTTCTCTTATTTTAGACATAAAAAATGACCAAAGTTTGCTGCTTATGAAACTTTTTTATACCTCCTAGTTTTTTCGTAATGGCTCGTTAAACTCAAAATTTGCATTTTTCCGTTGTAAGGACGACACTAAAACCAACTCACACAAAAAACTGAAAAAAAGTCACAATCAATATTGATGTTATAGACTACAATATAACTTATAATTAAACCACAAAATAGAATATTTTGTATTTAATTAAACATGCTAAAATTAAAAATTAAAAATTTGAAAAATTTTTTGTTATAGGTGAACTCGTAGCCTGGAACATCTTTATTCACTGTGAGTTCTTTTAAGTTTTGTATGTGAATTGATTTTAGTGTAGTCGTTAAAACGGGAACATGCAAATTTGACTTAAATGAGCCATTACGCAAAAACTATGAGAGATAAAATAAATTCATAAGAGTAAAATCTAGTCACATTTTGTGTCGAAAATAAGAAAAAAATATCTGGTACAAATATAAAATAAAAACATGGCGATGAAAGTCGATGTAGACCGCGCCTTTACGGAAACAATGGAAAACCGAAATCAGGATGGCCGGGGCTGGGAATCGAAACCAGGACCTATCTAATGCAAATACAACGTGGTTCGCTGTTACACCACCTCGCCCAGCGTGATGATGGGGCTCTACCCTCAAATCGCAGACACGTGATTTCGCAGTAACAATATTCTCATTGGCGCCGTCAAATAAGTGACACCTCGGCGCGGAAAATCATGCTGCCATTAATCATGAACCACAGCTAGAGAAATGCACGTATAAGGCAGTTACAGTGGCTCGTGTAATATTCTTCAGTTACCTGGCCCGTGATATGTGCTGTGGCGTGATACAGAAATTATATTTCCTTGTAATTTGATTTAAAAAGTTTCTAATGCGTTTATCTGCGAACATGAGACACACTTCAAACTGTCTCCCTATGGTTTTAAAAATGCTGTCCACTTATCAAAAATATGAGTGCCAAGCTGATCAAAAGTGTTAAAAATTACTTCTTCACTACGTTGTAGCTGAGGAAATATCAACCATTATCGTAAAACAAAATCATGGGAACGTTTATTGGTCTTCGCCACACACCGTCAACAAATGAAATAACGTGGTCATGGCTTGAAGTCCCGTTGAAAAACACATTCTACCAAAACACTTCACTCTAGTTAGTCTTCCGCGCCTAGAGGCGTTGAGGTGTTTGACTGACGTGTTATATTCGACTTATCGCTTCCACTTAAGGGAGTGTAACTGATGTTTATCTATGAGGGGTGAATTTGCGTTTCTGGGGCGAACATGAGCGTGTCTTGGACAACCTTCTAAAATTGCCCTTCATGTTATCCGCCCCTGTAAAGATATCGAGGCACGGGAGCCTGATATCGATTTGGTATCAGTCGATGTATCGTTCTAGGCATGTGCCCCGAGAATTTGCCGTTTATGGGCTTGAGACTACTTACAGATCCCAGCGGTTCGTTGTTTTTGTAAACAGGAAATATACATAACGGGAAGTTTTTTTTTAATTAAATTCCAAAAATCCATATTAGTTATGGGAATTTATATCAATGCGGTTATTAACAAATAAGTTACTAAGTTATTGTGTTACGTTCAGCGACTTTCTTTCTGTTCTTATTAAAAATACAATTAAAATGCTACAAACGTTAACAGTTGACCTAACTGCAATATTACAGTTAGTACTGACAAGATCCTAAAGTTTGTCAATGTAAAATAAATTTCCTGGACGCCACTGCGTATGTTTTATTGGTGATATAAGGTTCATGCACTTACTTAGGACGTACATTATCGTCATAGCTATTAAATGATTGCGAAAACTGAGAAATGATCTTACTTTTTGAGAGATAATGTTCGGAACTATGTACAGAACCGGTCATTAGGCAAGTATTTCTTCGATTTTGCACCTTCGATGTCTGGCTTGGCGAGAGAAGATTGCTTCTTCTGTTTGTAAAGTGGTCATTCGAGCTAAATTTGCAGTGAGATGGCATAAGGGTTTGAGATTGTTCACTTCAAAAATGCGCAGCTTTTTCTTTTTCTTTTGCAGTTTTTTATGACATTATTATTGGTTGGTGAGCTTCGAGTCAGTAGCAAAAATGGTTCACACCACACATCTACAGTTAAACATAATTAAAATTGTTAATCTATAAAAATCAAGTTTTGACACGGACAATACATAAAATACGAACTAATGCAATGCAAAAATAAAAATAAGCGAACTTTATCACAACAATATGCTCAACATGTATTTTCGAATATTTATTTAATGTAATTGTGTTTGGGATATTTGCAATTTTCTTGGTCGTTATCTGCTTTCCAATTACGTGAATCAGTACATATACTTTCAAATGCAACTTTTATAGTACCCTATATATACTACATAAAATGTGTATCGTATGTATGTGTGTGTGATTTATGCTTTTTTCTTTCTATAGCAAGATACAACAGCCCCTGGCTATTTCTGCAAATTTAAATGCTGCTAACAATGACCTCGTTAACGTAACCACCCTCACGTAGAGAAGTTTCTGTAGGAACTGTGGATCCTCGTTTGAAAGTTCTTCCATCCTTGTTTCTCCCGGAGCGATAGTTTGAAAGCTGTGCGAAAGAAGTTTCACTTCCTGGAAACTCCATCAGCAGCGCGTAAAAAGTAGGAAAAAGTTTTGAAATTCCTAGAGACATTATTCATTTTTTGAATAGAATAGTAAGGAAAATGCAAATTAATTAACGACCCTTCTTCAGTGCAAAACTTTCGAAGTGTGACAGCATTATTAATAGAATTTCATATTCATTTTATAAAGGAACTGCAGCTAACATAAATGACAGTGCAGCACTTGCTATTGTCCCAGTCGATACATAGAAGAACAAAGAAATAATACTTTGGTAATATTCCAACTCAATGAAATTTAACTTTTAATTAGAATATTACAGTTTCAGAGTAAAATTAATTTTGGAATCAAAGTACAGTACTATATCTTCTGTTTATTATATTGTTTACTTTTATGCCCCTGCAACCATACGTGTTCGTATGTGTGGTCTCTTAAGCAAGGTAAGTTCATTGATAAAGTGTATCAAAAATGGTTTAAATTCGATAGACAATTCCAAAGGACTTCAGGAGACGTTTTTTAGCATTTTAACTTAGCAACGTAGAATTAAAAAATTATATTTGTTATTTCACATATATCTGAGTCCATTCACCAGTTTAAACAGTACAGTTTTAGAAGTAAATACGTAATTTCAATACATTACTATAAATATAACTTGCATCTTAATTTTGTAGTAAGGGATTTGATGAAGAAACCTGTTAACTTACCTAGAGTCTTAAAAAGTAATGCAGGAACGCATGTTCCAAATAAGTTAATGCTAGTTGGATATTAAAATCTCTTATTCTTTAATAATTATTATGAACCTAACCCCCAACAATTATATTCGCTTTCGCACCAGGTTAAATATTTCGTCTACAGTGACTGACTAATAACTAGAGACATGCAAAGTTTGCGTTATTTTCTGACAGCTGACTAGGCTCCAAGTGACTATAGGCTCGTTCGACGTCTCCCGCTGACCGATATTGTAGTGACTTGCCACGGAGAATGCTTACACGGTAGAGAGGCCAATCTCTGTAAAGACGTAACACACGTACTGACAACACATACGTGTTCCTGGCCAATTGAATAGCAGATTGTGCTCTGTTATGTATAGGAAAGTAAAGTTTAGTCTGCTACCAATTGATAACGCGAATTTTGCATGTCTATTCTAATAACAAACACTGCATTAGTATTCATCAACTTCCCATTCCGATTTGCGTAAGTTTTTTTGTATAACTCTGATATATAGAAAAAAGAGAGTGAGGATTTGGTAGTGTAAGAAAGGCAAGTGGGCTTTGCATCTCGTTAACCGCCAGGTCATTAGCAACGGTGACACCCAATTTGGCACAAGAACAAGACCTGGGAGATAAATTGGCCAATGACTTTACTAAGACTCCCTCGCACCATTCACGTACAGTGACTTTGAGAAACCATGGAAAACCGAAACAATATTAAACGTTGGAGCCGGAAATCGAAACCCTGTTACGCCTGAATGCAAGTCTATTGTATTAAGGTCGGTTTACGATATTAACTCACACGTAGGAAACGTAAACGTGTAAAGTGAAAGGTTTCCTTGCGGCGAAATTTAACTCATCATGCACTGACGTACGGGCGTGTACGAAATGGCAGTACTTTATTTCTTGCCTTCTGTGTGTTAGCTTCACCCAATATGAACGCAGTTCATGTAAAAAACAAAAAAGCAATTGCTGCAATATTTTATGGTTTTTGGAAAGTGTATTTATTTAATGAAAATAGTGGTTTAAATGAGTAGATGTATGGTTTCATGAAATTCTTTGTTTGTGCTGTTTGCAGACTTTCTTAATTTGTAATTAGAAAACATGGGTTGAGTGACGTGGTCTTATTGACGAGTAGGTAACAAAAACATTTCACTTCTATATTTTGTAATTGTCATAATTGTTTACATCGCGAAATTGCAAAGCTTGCCACAGAAAATAACTGCCCTTCAATCATTTTCATTGCCATCTGAAATAAAGGAATATAATGTCTTATTATTTTCCTGTACGAAAACACACCACGTCTGTTATTTATGGTTAAAGGAAACCATATACGGTCAGAAATTTTAGCACATTAAAAAAAATCACAATACTCATAACGGAAATGTAGAAAATCAATTAAATTTAATTACGGTGACACTTATTTCGTTAAAAATCCGAGTTAAATAAACCAAAATATGATGAATCGTTTACAACATTACAACATACAAGTACAAAAACCAAACAGGTGATAACTGTAACCACGAATCAAACATGAACATGAAAGAAGTACACGGCCATCGTGAAGCACTGGTGTTTGTTTTTCTATTCGTACGTATCACAACACTTACTTTTTACACTGCTGATTAAAATATTTTGCATTACCCTGTTATGGGTTATACATCTTTCAGCTGGCTGTCATGGTTTAGTATTTGCACGTTCAGTACAGTGTGGGTTGTTTTCATTCGCTGTCCCCAGTTATATGCGTGTTTTACTTTTCAATACCAATCCATTTTATTCATTTCATTATTATATCTGTGTTTTATATAGCTTTCGTGAAAGAAACGTAATGGTATAGTTTTATACGAAACTTTCAGGGCTGGGATTCTCCTCTACGAAATGATACTCTGGAAGATAATGAAAGTCGAAGTTGTCTTGGTTGACGTACCACAATTGTGTGTGCTGCAAATTTCAAATAACAACTTAACAAAGAACACAAAACAACAAAATATTGCTGCCCAACCAAATATAAACAAGTTATTTCAAGACGTCAATCTAGAGGTCACGATTGACGACAAATTTAATACAAGATTTAGTCTAATACTCTGTAGTACATGTACTTTAATATTAAATTGTAACTTTCTTGCACTAGGATCAATTCCGAACAGTACGCCATGACGGTAAATTGTTTAACTCGCTTGTATTAGGACCAGGGTCTGATTTATCTCCTGCCAACCGTATTATAGATTTACAGAGTTTTACGAACCTTTTTCCAGCGAATTCAGGAACATTTCTGTACCAAAGACGTTGATTCAACAAATCTCCGTTCGTTGTTTTTCTCGTCTAAAGTATGATGTTGTTTAGAGGCTTTCAGTATTCCCGACTGAAACTACAAATTAATTAATTTTTAATATTAAGGTCTTTCGCATTTATGCTACTCGTGGATTTTTGGCCCTATAAGAGCCGATTAGTAGCTAAATTTCTCCAATATTTTAATGGACATTTTCGTGTAGCTGAATCCACAATATATTGTTAGTTGTTATTCTGTAAAACATAACTTTCCCAGATTTATTTTCGATTGCATGTCTCGGTTGCCACTGTATTACAGAATCATGTAAAAGTAAAACTATTTTACTTAAAATGTAGCATTTAAAAAATATAAAAAATGACAATTTAATTAACATAATACGATTGATTTCAAAACATTTAATTAATTATTCTCAAGTTTAAGTGTACGACAATATCACAAATTGCCAGTAAAAAAAATTTTGCCTGTTGTATCTGAGTAATTTGGCTTTAAAAATTACCAAATTGCAAGGTAACATAAATATACTTTTCTTCTGACTTATTGAAATGTTACTTATTGTATAGCTTGACACCAGTACATGCATTTGGACAGTCATCGAGTAGAAGGTCGAGTAATTTAGTTCTGTTGTTTGGCAGAATAAATAGGCAGTCGTGTGACGTGAAACCAGACGTAGGCCAATGATCCCTTATTTATGTTGCTTTTCCGATAATTGCGTTTGAGACTAAAAACATATATTCTAAAATCGTTGTACGGTTTCTTTGAAAATAATATTTACTGCGTAGATAGACAAATATTTTATCGGTTCAGCTAATTTTTTTTTTGGGGGGGGGGGGAACGGAAATTACTATACGTGAACAACTAAAACCTCTGCGTTATTTTCATCGAAAATACTGCCAACGCAGGAAAAATTATTTTCAACAAAACTGAGAATGTTTTACGTTGTGTACGCTACTCTAGGGTTAAAAAGGCTCTCGCAAAATTATTAAAACAAGGGGTCGTAGTATTACGGAATACGTTCCATATGTTTTATTGTGTTACACGAAATGAATTAAGAATAGCATTGCCAAATCAAATTATGAATCTGCCATTTTGCCAATATTGGAAATGTTAAAACAAATATTGTTCCGAAGATACTGCTGACATATAATTAGCTACAGTAAATATGCTAGTAGTTACTCAACAGTAGTTAGATATTTTTTAAACTATTTAAATTTGTTGTTGAGTTAATTACACAAGTTATAGCCTATATGCTTTTGTTTTCAGCAAATGTTTACATTTATTGGCACGGTTTTATTAAAACTGCCATCGTTGGTGGTCTGACTATCATGCCGTCGTGCTTTCCTTTATTCCATTCGGGAAGTAAAATTAAAAAAGTAGTAAAATGTTCCCTTGTCACCTTCGCTCGAACAGACTTGAGCAGTCTGAAAGCCGGCGGACGCCAGCAAATACCGCAGTGCTGGCCCAGTTGCATCTTGTTTTCACGAGAACGCGTTCGGCGACGTCCCGACGACAGCTGTGCAAACACATTGATTTTGTCATCTTGCGACATTGACCGCTGCAGAGAAAAAAACATTCGTGTCATGTGCACCGACGATATGACTTATCTAGGTATATCCACGACGCAGAAGTGTGATTGCTTGAATGTGAGGAATTGTTTCGGAGACGATTTCCATCAAAACCATTCCCGGTTCACCAGCGAGATATTTTCCAGGCATCATCAACATTTGAAAAATGACGAATAAGATGCAGAAGTAAACAGCGATGTTTTATCAGACCGCAAGCGTCTTAGGAATTGTTGCAGATTTTTTAATGGCAATCAATGTGAGATGTGCTCGTCAGTGAACTAGACGTAGCAACATCTGACGATTTTTATTTCATGAGGGACCCACGAGTATTATATATTTGTATGCTTAAAATTGTGTTTAGGAGTGAACTCTGTGCATGGCGATACCTTCTCGAGAGTTATTGTGGTTTAGTTACAGGTTGTGTTATAAAATGCTTGTAAAATTTGAAGTAATGTTCAACATAAATAGTACATAATGCCCTTTATCTGAGGTATTGATAGGTATTCACTAGAATTTGCAGCTAAAAAAAACATTTACCTGTTCCGTTCGAGTATTCCAGTGTTTTCCCTCTCCCTCTAGTTTTTACTTCACCTCAACTCCATAGTCTCTCTGTTAGGAGAGAGTTAGGAATTAGCTTCTTGGGTCTCATCAAGCATGTTTGTCCATAATCATTAAAACACGACACGAAAAAATATTAGAAATTAGCGACGATATCACAAAAAGTTCAAGCTTTGCAGCAGATTGTCTAACATTACAGAAGTACAGCGACCTGCTAACAATGCAGTAAAATTAATAACTAATACATCACTCTATAGCTGTGTAATAGGATGTCATAGGTAAATTATCGCCTAAAATAAATGTCAAAAGTGACCTGGTTTGGTTTCTATGTAAATATTGCATTACTCTTATATGTATATATACCAAATGAGAAGCCGCAGCGGCCGAGTGGTCACACCACTAGTCTTCAAACAAGGCGATCTGGGTTCGATTCCCGGCGGGGTCGGTCCCGGGATTTTCGCATGTAGGAATCGTGCCGGCCGATGTCGCTGGTTGGTGGGTTTTCACGGGTATCTCCCGTTTCCTCTGCCCCTCTCATTCTAGCGCTTCTTCATCGTAGAGCATGACTTAATGCCATCCTTCGTGTTACGCAGATTGCCTATAGACTCCCACTCATAAAGTCTGCAATCGGTTTGCTATACCCAGACCCTCGGGTGACTTAGTCAAACGATATTTACTTATTTTTGTACCAAGTGACACGGTTCAACTGTAACAAGTTGGACTCTTATTCCGGGGGATCCAGGATCTTATTCACGGCTAAGGTTACCTTGTATTTCTGTAGTTAGTTTCCCAAAATTACCGAAGACTGTCGTACGCTCAATATTTTTTAAATTTTAATACGTGAACTGAGGTATTTTCTTTATTTCAGAAGTATTGGATCAAATTAATTAACAGCCATTATTATGGATGCACACTTTCACTTGCAATACACGCCACATACCTTATATCAAAACATAGTTTACAATATTTAATGTGAATATTGTCGTGGAAATAAATATTACAATTCATTATAATTCTCTATTATTTACTCTCATTGCAAGGACATTTAAGAATAAAATCGTTAAATTATATACATTTCTGATACAGGCAATTCACGATAAAGTGAGCACTGCCACATTTTTTTCTTTCAGCCATTTTATAACCGTCTTAACCAGTTTTGATGTGAAAACTTACAACAAATACGGGTCCAATAAAATATTTTTCTTATTTATTATATGTTTTTGTGAGTGCTCAGTTTATAGTGAACAGCGTATAAATTTGGTCTAATATATAAAAAAAAAACGTTACACTTTGTAAAATTAGCGTATCACCAAGTTTATGCCTGTTAAAATGGATGTGTATTGTGGCTTTAAGGCACCAGTTTACCTGCCTCTCAAACTGCGTTGCAGTGTGTTTGAAATACACGTTTTATAAACAAACTGTTCCACTTGTGCTCACGCGGGTTTCGCACGAAAAGAAATAAAATTTCAGACCAGGGCGGAATACAACTTTCAACACATCACGTGTGTCACAAACAGAAATTTTAAGCTCTTCAACATGGCCGAAAACGGCATTTTCAGACACCCGTGCTTCACAATATTGTGGACGAATGTCTGCGAAACTAGTACACGAGCCTGCGTTGGACTTTCCTTTAAACTTTCCACGAATAAAAAGATGGGGCCACCACTGAAAGTGCTAGTCAGGCGAGTGATATACGATACCACTGCACGCCGTTTTGTGTCTTGCGGTAGAGGTGATACCGCGCCACAGGAGCTGGTTAACATCACCCTTCGTGCCGTGCCTCACTCACACAAACACACGGCCAGTAGGCGGGCGCCTTAAAACACCGTATTTAAAACGAAAATCTTGAGCTAATAAGACTAAAATATTTTATTTTTTTATAATCCCAAAAGTAGATGTAAAGAAATCTCGCTGTTTTGGTCCCTGACCAACATTTTGAAAAATATGTGTAGAATGTAGGTTTTCGTGTGGTTTGACGTATTCATTACATGCAAATGAACGTGGAATTCTGTATTATTCTGTTCCCTTCATGAGTTGTCCCACTTACAGCTTTTCTTCCAAGAAAATCGTCTAGTAACTTTTAGACTGAATTTCTAGGAAGACAGTCTGTAAATAATGCCGCCAGAAATTGTTTTTGTACGAGAATGATGTCAACAGCTAGAAATTCGATTCGAGTTTGAATGTTTCAAATGTCGTCTAACAGCAGTGACGTTTATTTACTCAGCGTAAATGATAAATGAATATTAAAAATTTAAACGGGTAATCGTAAAAATGCCTTGGGATAGCGTCATTAAGTATTGGTTCTTATGTCAATCTAAAGTTGCTAGGGGCAAATAAGAATACTTACTGTCCCCACCCACGAGACAAAGTTATGTAAACTTCTTGTAATCTAATCATTCCTGTTTGCGGAACATACTTCTTTTCTCAAGAACATTATGAGCAGTTTTCTCAAGAACATTACAAACAATTTTCTCAAGAACATCATAAACAGTTTTCTCAAGAACATTATAAGCAGTTTTCTGAAGAACATTACAAGCAGAAAAGAACATTATAAACAGTTTTCTCAAGAACATTATAAGCAGTTTTCTCAAGAACATTACATGCAGTTTTCTCAAGAACACTATAAGAAGTTTTCTCAAGAACGTTATAAGCAGTTTTCTCAAGAACATTATAAGCCGCTTTCTCAAGAAAATTACAAGCAGTTTTCTCAAGAACACTATAAGAAGTTTTCTCAAGAACATTATAAACAGTTTTCTCAAGAACATTATAAGCAGTGTTTTCAAGAACATTACAAGCAGTTTTCTCAAGGACACTATAAGAAGTTTTCTTAAGAACATTATGAGCAGTTTTCTCAAGAAAATTATAAGCAGTAAACGAGTAAAATTAGTATTATGGAGATAATTAATCATATACACAGTTTAAACCGTGGATATGTTAGATAAAGGCACTGTGTGTGAACTTCGTAAACTACTTTATTTCGTTGCATTTTAATGAACTAAAAGAAAAGTTGCTCTCAAGTATAATTCAAATAATATTATCTGTGATGGTAATTTTGAGCAAGTTTATGTCGTTTCTTGAAATACTAAGCACTCGTGCGCGCGCACACAGACATGTATGTAAACAAATATGAAACTTAATTTACACGTGCTACAGAAATAAAAAAATATAGGATATGTAATATGATGTAAATGATGTGACAGTTTCAGCTTTTTACATCAACGTATTTAGTTGTTTACGTAAAGTGCTTAACTGTAAACGCATTTAAAGTAAGAGAAAGGCAATGTTTTCTCCAATACGATGCAAATGATACATTTATTTTTTCTATTTAAAATATTTACATTTTATGTCATCCCTAGTTGAGTTGTTCTTTGTGTTATTTGTTAGAGATTTTTTTCCTTAATATAACTGCGACTATGCAGATCCTATTTTGCGATTTAGATGTGACAATGAAATTTTATGTTGACGTTCAGAATTTCGTATGACGCTACCTTGTACCACATATGTTTTTATGTATGCTGTTAGCTTACTACCTTTACCTTACCTCACGTATTTGTTATAGGCATGTTATATTTCTGTTATCGAGACTTAATGACTGCAGGGAAACAAGTTTAAAATATTTTCTTGACGTTTGAATATATTTTCATAAAATAAACTAGATGATATAATAACATTTGTTTAGAAATATCATAAATTTTGTCTGGCTCACTTAACTTATGAGGGCGTGATACATAATTCAACGCTAACAGCATTGATCTATATATGTAGGTTTCTTGAAGCCAATTTGCTAAAATTAAGCCATAGCAATCCTATAACCATTAATTTTGGCCAACTTTTTAATCAAAATTGTTTCCAGTGTTACGAACTTCTGAGGCACAATCTCTGATGCCGGAACCTCGTGCATTTAACTGCGGCGCAAGAGATCACGCGTAACAAATTAGTAATTCTGGATACATATTTACTCGCAAAGTTGGCAAATACCATTATCTAGGATTGTCATTGAGTTTTTAACCACATTGGCTTCGAATAAAGCGTGGAAATCAATTAATATTTTCAGCGTTTATTTATCTACCACGCGCTCTTAAGGTTAAGCACGTCCACAAAAGAACACGTAAGATAATAACGAATAAAGCAAGACAAAATAATTTAAAATATTTTGTGATGCAACTGGTGGAAAGAAGAAATATAAATCAATACATTTTTTGTATTCTTTTTCATTCTGGCGTATAATAACTACAGCCAAATCTTTGTGTGCATAGTGAATCAATACCACATTTAGTCTGCCTACAAAATTTGCATCCACTGTCCGTCCGTGTTTTATATGTTGTGTCGTCTGTGCTAACATCCACTCGAGTCTCTTATCATTTGTGTTGAAATCGATGTCCTCGTCCGTTTCTGAGTTGAATTTTTTACACAATTCATTTAATGTTTAATTGTTTTTATTTTGTTATGTTATGCCGTTTTTACGGATACTTCTTTATTCTGCCCTGGAATTATTTCGTGATGTTTTTTTGTTGTAGTTTTAGTTTTCAAGTCTTCTTCCTAGATACTACTGCATTGCTTTCCACAAAGGTATGTATGTTATAAGTTTCTTAGCAACAGCTTATATTGTCTTTTCTTATTTTTTTCCCTTGTATTTCTTTATTTACTTTGCAGTTCAGTGACAAAATGTTAACATTATTCTCAATATTATTGCTGAATTGTCACGAAGAATACGGTTTTGAAAGAAGTACCATCGACATCGATCAAGTAACAGAAAAAAAAATATTTTTTTTAACTATGTGACTCTGCACTTGTGAAGCAGAATCGTTAAGGTTACGAATTCCTACTGAAGCTGTTTTTCATTATTATTATTATTTTTAAAATTTCTAAAAGGGAGGAGATATCGTAAAACTGCCTCACGTACTTGTTGAAAATTGTTTTTACACTGTACCCAAGGATCCTTTTAAAAATAATTTAGGCTAATTTTCGACTTCAATAAAATGTATTAAAATTGAAAATATGTCAAAATATTACAATTTAATCCAATGGAAAAATTAGCCTGCACAGTAAAACCAAGTTTCTACAAATATAGTTTAGGTATAACGGTTTTCTAATAGCTTATACATTTTAAAATTTAAAACGTATTCACTAAGAGAGCTTAAATAGAAACGAATGGCACCAAGGATTATCTCAACATCAATTTTCGTTGCCACATTTTTATTTTTGGACCATATATTTTTCTTATTTGAGTCGTAAATTGTGACTAAATATTGCTCTTATAAATTATCTTAACCCTCATCGTTTTGCGTAATGACTCATAAACGCAAAACTTTTAATGTTACGGTTATTGTACGCGACTAAAACCAACTGGCATACCAAACTGGAAAATATTACAGTGAAAAACGTCTCCTATATAAAAATGTTTTCGTGTTAAAAAATTGCTGAAACTTGAAATTAAAATTTAAAATTTTAAAGAATAAAAAAATACATACATTTCAATTTTTTTTTACTATAGGAGATGTTGTAGCCTACATGTGCGCAAATTTGAATGAGTACAGAACTATATAATTACCTGAAATTTTCTGTTCCAATTTAAATTAAATTTTGTAATTATGCTGTTCACCGAGTAAACGTTGAACTTCAAAAGTTATAGAATATTAGTTATATGTATTTTGCATTATATCATTACACGTTTACGTTGTATTTTAACGACATAGCTCGGAGATTACTTTACTGACAAATTTTAGAAAGTTAGTAATGCTGTTATAGTAGGTTGTGTTACGGTGCTTGACATTAATTTTAGACAATTATTTTTAAAGTTACTATAAATTTAATTTGCTAGGTAATTTTTTACGTTAAGACACCGTTAGTTACATTTTATCGACTGAAATAGCACATACATGAATTTGAAGTAGTTGTGAATGTCTACTTTATAACTGCATACATGTCTGTTTCTTTATCTGGTGACCTTGTTGTAGATCACATTTACTAAACATAATCCATAAAGAACAGTATACAATTGGTATGAATGAACATACTGTAAAGTAAGCTCGTTAGTCACATTAGTAGTATTAGTATTCTGTTATTTGTGTGTTCCCATTGTAGTGGGCCAATTATGATTTTAGTACTCCACAGGTAAACTTATATAAATGGACAGCGAACAGTTATAGCCAAATAAGACACGCCATTTGTGTATTTTGAAATTATAGTTTGTCATGCTTTTTTTTTTCTCGATATATTGATTACGAAAAAAAATAAGTATTGTGTTTTTCTAGCTTCGATCGAAACATTTGTTAGTTTACCAACACTGAAAAAATATTTTTGAATGAAATATACTACCGTTGGCTACAACAATCTATTTAGTACATGTTCTGCAAATAAAACATGTTCTTCCTTATTCTGCAGAAAATATTGGCATCTATAACAATTTTTTTTTCAGTGAAACATTTAGCCAAGACCTGCTCAAGAAACACATAAATATTGACACTCCTTGTTGTGGTTGCATTGTATTGCAGGACGAGCTGATACAAAGCAGGTTTGAAAGCGGTTGTTTTCAACGCTGTGCCGTGGATCTTCTGGAGATGACATCCTCGAGGCCTACGCAGATCCAACCTCAAGATCAACCTCAAGCGCATATGTCTGGAACGGGAATCCTTCAGGGACGATATTTCACGCATTATGGGCGGATGAATGGTTAGTAAGGGGAGAGGGGATATGAGGGAGATATCCTAGAAGAGTAATGGGGAGGCGTGTTTGGTGTCGGAAATACAAGCAGTTCTTCCTCTTTTATTTCTCTTTTTTTCTTCGATAGTACTATAGATAAGATCTCGCAGCGAGCTGCAACGTTTTGTTTATTACTTTTGATGGTGAACATATTTAACCAAGGGCGGATCCAAACGTAATGTCCAAGGGAACACAAAACACCCACCGTTTCATATTTATGTGAAATTGCCCGGTAAATAAACGTAATACTGCAATGAAATACGGTTATTTGATGAGTTTACAAAGTAACAGTATTCAAAAGTGTGTGGTACAAAATAAAACGCTAAAAACTTCATTTAAAATTTGCATGCATTTGAAAGTCTGTATGGAAAATTTACAAAACAACAACCCTAGATAATGACATTAGGTAACGTTATGAGTAAACGTTTATCGGTAACGATACATTTGTTAAGTTTAATCTGTTGCGTCGCAGTAAATGTACGATATTTCGGCGGAAGCGATTGTTCTTAAGAAATACGTTACTCTAGAAAAATGTTTGCTCAGAAAGTTGGCAAAACCTATTGTTTCGAAAGTCATTTATTTATTTTTAAATGTTGCATCTTGGCTTCGAGAAACCTGCAATTATAAACTATTGCCTTTACCTCTGAATTGTGTACCGTGCCTTCTTAAGGATGTTGGATACCTTCCAGCTCATTAGTTTATATTTTTGTAGGATTGTGGTTAATAATGAAACATCCAAAGAGGTACAATTTTCACAAAGTTAAACTTATTATTATTATTTTTTTTTTATGATTTTCGAAGGATAAACTGCCAAAGTCACGATTTTAACGGTTTTGTGTAGCCATTATAAGAAAAACTAAACAACTTATCCAACTGAAAATATGGTCAAATCGAAACAGTAATTTGTAAAATTTAAAGACATAATTAAATGTTTTATTAAAATAAATTCAATTCAATTAAACACGATAGTATTTTGCAACATTAAAAATACATTTCAACAATTAAAAATGCAAAATAACTGTACGTGGAGAATTCATTGACACGAATTTGAAAGCAAGTCATGCCGAAATGTTAGCTACATGTAAGCATTTTAATTTTTCTTAATACGGCTACACAAAAAACGTCAAAATTCTAATATTGGCAGTTTTTTACAAAAATACGTAACCAAAGAACACCCAAATATGAAAAATTCTACTCCTTATAGTGTTTAATGAATTACTAAAAATCTACAAATATAAAATAAGAAGCTGGAAGTTATTAAATGTATTTAATTAATTTGTTCATATTTACTTAATATTTTACTTATCTAATAACTTATCCTAAGTCGCAAACATAACATTTGGATGTTCACATGCAAAATGTGAACCACACCAACTTCCGTCTCCAATCAATATCAAACCAAAAGTCAATATATGCCCATACGGTAATGACTGTGAAAGTTAATGATTAACACCAGACATTATGTGTTCAATCAAAACGATATTGAAACCATGTTTTGTATTGGTTTTATTTATGTTGCACTCAAATTTCTTCACTGAGCGATAAGCATAGCACGTGGATTGGAACTATACATAATGCATATGTAACATGCAAATATTATTCGATCGTCGTCACTTCTTACAATTTCGAATGGCATATTTTCCACATGATTTATGACATACGTACAGAAATATGATGTCCTGGTGACCGATTACGATAAGTAGTTGTAAATATAAACGTTTTATTCAATGTGAAAAGAACAAATTCCTCCCAAAATGATACCAATGTTTTGTTTTATTCCTATATATTTTAACAGTCTGCCGTTGTCATGTAATCGACAGTTGAACACAAGTAGTTACATACACGGCAGTTGCTCAGTGTTGTGGTGGAAGTTTTCAAAATTGACTGATATACAAATAAAAAATAGGCAACGTTCTGAATTATTATTTTTTTTGTGTTCCAATTAACCGCGCATCAATAACAGGCTGCTCGCTCTCAGTTGAAACATATTCAAGCGAGCCTTACAAAAATCTCCGTGTATCATTGCATGCTTTGACATGGTCACTGGTTCAAATTAAGCCCGTAAATAGGAGAGCGAAAAACTGGAACCTATTGATACATATCCAGTTTTTATGTTAGTTTGGTATTACGTTTAAAAGAGAAAGTTTTCATTTAAGTCTATTAAAATGGCTTTACTTCTTATGTTAGCTTCGCATTACTTTCAATTCACTTAAGAACACGCGAATATATTTGTTGTAATTTCAATACGTTGCTTAATCGGCACATATCTGCTAGTGGAGAGGCTCATTGTAACGTTAAGTTTTACGTATGGGAGAATAGCACAGAGTTGACGGAGGTAAAAAGGAACACACAAGTGTTTAATAAATATTACCGTTTTAGAAAACATTGTAGTTCACCTTCAGAGACTACCAAGGCAGCATAACAAAGAGTACTTCAGTATGAATGACAAAATAAAAAATTAATAGGGAACAGAAACCAAGGGAAAATCCTGAAAAAGAAGAAACTAAGATCTTTGTTTTACTAAAACAGGGATGTATAATTGACCACATTTCATTGCTAAAATCGTAAGTTAAACGAAGTAAATCACAAGAAACGAATCTACAACATTAATAAACATATATATAAATATATATATATATATATATATATATATATATATATATATATATATATATATATATATAAGAACCATAGAATGCCTAGCTTTAATTATTGAGACCTCAACATGAAAATAAACTGTGTAACAAATAAAGATGCAAATAAGCACTGAAACTACCAAATGAGAGCAGCAACAATGAGCATAAATAAAGAAATAAGTTTGCGATAATCAGCAACAAAGAATTTTACTTTACAAATGGCCAGGACAACAACCAAACGAAAGAAAGAAGTACGCTCGATTAGTTCAATGGCCAAGTATGGCAGAGATACACGGATGTGGCACTGCTGACGTCACTAGAATGATCAGAGAGGGAATACATACGTGCGCATGGCTTCCCCTGTACATTCTACCAGCTACGGTAGCGTCCGAGGGCATTGATGTGGAGTGGAATAATTTTTTCTCCATATTGACACAGTAGCTACGGTCATATTTACTTTCTCGTAAAAACCCTAGGTTTATATACAATAATATTTAGCTTTGTTTAAATACTTGGGTATAATAATTTACAGCGTTATTGTTTGAAACAAGGTTCTAAAAAGTTTTGTTGAATGTAACCGCCATGGACCGTTCGCGTCAAATTGAGCACACTTGGAAGCCCTGCGAAGTGTTCCTTTTCACCCGACAGTGTATTTATCTTCCCAATCATATTGATATTGTTCTGAGAGTTACGTTGACAAAAATCTTATTGGTCACAAAAAATATGTCATCATTATGGACCTTACCGAATTTTAGTGGTAACTACAAACATTTTTGCTGGCCCGAATAAAATTTTCAGTGACTACAAAAATTTTTTGTTATCACTAAAATATTTTGGTGAGGTCCACATATTGATAAAAACATTAAGTGGTCACCACAAACAATATCAAGCGATTCGGCGTAACGGTAACACGATAGACTCGCATACGGGAGGATCCTGGTTCGATCCACGGGCAGCGACAATCCTGATTTTGAATTTTCCATACCTTCCCAAAATCGCTTCGGGTGAATGCTAAGATGGTTCGTTAACAAAGGCCGTGGCCGACTCTTCTCCCAGCTCCCGTCATTGTACCAAACTGTGTCTCACCACGTCCTGTGACCTCGCTGTTAATGATACGTAAAGCCCACTTACCTTACCTCCAACGCGAAACTAGTTTCAAAAACTAGCTGCCAACATAACAGAGAGTAAGCAACTGTGCAGCAATAGATGGTGATGGTTTTCAAAAGTGCTTGTTTACCCCGAATAGCCTGTTACAAGCAGAGACTGTGACGGCTTAAAATTTGCAGGCAATGAGAAGCAACATACAGAGTTTTATGGTATCGCCGGCATCTTAAATATTTCACAAAATTTTAAGGAATTATGCCTGTAGTTTAATGCCACAGCCCGTTTGTAAATGAGTGGTAGCAAAATTTATATTATTATTCTTCATCAGCATATGAAAAAAGAGGTTATCCCATCGAGCTTTGCATGACCAATAAAAAAATTTCGGTGATGCTTTATAACCAGAAACACCAAATTTTTCATTTATTTCTTTTACGGTAGATTAGATCGTAAGCTGTAGTTCAATTCATCAATGTCTCCCATTATCATACAGTGCAGTGACTTGTACGGAGAACGCTTTATGGCCAGTGAATAAAATGTCCCCATTCAAATGACCAATCACAAGTAATGCAGTAAAATACGTAAATACCATCTTACAAGGGTTGATAGCTAATATCATCAGTGATTGTGCTCAAAACTGTACAGGTCAATTACGTCTAGCTTGTTCTCAAACAATAATGCGAAATTTGTATGTCTGTAGTGTACACAAAATGATTTCATACGTGAAAAGTATCCAAACGTTGTTCAGCTGGGAACGTCAATATTAGCATGATTTGCTTGAGTATCGGGTTAAACACGAGTGTATAAAATTTTGTTTAAAATACTTTATTCTTTATAATGATCATACTTAAAAATAAGGAGCCACACAACGTAAAAATGTATGCATTGTTGTTAAATGTATTGAAACTGTGGTACATCGTTGCTTTAAGTCCTCATAGTCATGTACGTTTTAAATAAACACATTAAAATCTGTAAATAAAGGAATATTCTGTTGCTGCGCTCTTGACAGAGAATCTTCAAAGTTATCACACAAAATATTCTGTGTATGGTACACAACATTTTAGTCTAACGACATGATTCTATGATAAATTCAGCAACATAAAAATTACTGAAAATTATATTGAAATTAAGTTCATTCACTGCTGAATTCATTCTGCCAATCTAAGAAACGTAAAATAATAGATCACCTTTTAAATGCTTTTAAATTGATAGCAGAAAATAAATGTTAAGCCTCATAGATTTCATATAAGACTAGTACTATAAATAAACCAAGCAACATTTCGAGCTAATATCTCGTATTCATTAATGAGATGAAAAAATTGCAAGCAATCTTTCGCTTGAAAAAATACTAAAACACAAGTAACAGACAATTCAAGATCACCACTTTGATAAATTTCATAGTCTATGTATCCTCAGATTTGATATGTAAATAAGTAGTTCATGAAAAATAATTAATAAACAAATTCTCGACGAATTCCTCGAATGCAACGACTACGTCAAATAAACATTTTACGTGTTTATATTATAATAAAAAAAATTACAATTTTAAATAACAGAATATAACTGGCATCAGAGTCTAAGACAGAGTACTTGATTTGCAGAGACCGGTGACGCGGAGGTCAAAAATTGTGACGTCAAACAACTGCAGACAACCACAACGTCTCAGAAATAGAAGACCCAACCTCCATATTATCGAGAAGCTGAGGAATTTCAAGAATTCTCTTGACGTGAAATATTTTTGCAATGTATCACGGTGTCTGAGCAAGACCGAACACGCTCAGTAAAAACGAACACAATAAAAACTTCTCTTGAACCTAATGGATGTTTCTAGTAACTTGATTCACGGCTGGGATCTAAGAGGAGTGAAGTGAGAGTAAAGTGCTCTCTCTAACGTCTCACTACCGGAAGCTATTTCGTAGAGGAAAACCACTAGACTTCGGCTCCCACTATTTTATCTACTGCAACACCTATGAAGAGAGTATGTTCCAGGCGTGATTTACTAAAGTGAATAATGGACAATAGCACGGAAGCCGACCTCCTTTAGTGATTAACTGGTCGCTGTGAAATTATGATAAGTGATGTTCTTTCATGAATCTGCGTACAGTGATCAATTAATTGTAAGAAGTAAATATAGGCCGTTCGGGATGAACTGAGCACTAAAAATTTAACCTTGAAAAAATATTACTAGCCGTTACTGCATATAATTAAATATTAACTATGGTTACCATAAGGTTTGTATGGTTGGCAGCGAAATTACGCGATATAGTTCCGTGTATTTTACCATTTAAATACAGCAACACAGAAACAATACCTACCATAATCTACATAACTGTATTTTATGTAGTTAATAATTATTTTACTGAACTGTATCGATTCCTACTGACTGCACAATTTACCTTACATGCGCAAACATCAAGTGACGTGTCCAGAGAGGTAAGACATGTCGCGTCGTCAGCTGCTACGCGCGGAATGATGTGAATTGGCTGAAATCAGAACTTAAGCAGTGCTTTGTTGAGTGCTCACTTCATTCCGAATCGCTTATAATACATATCTCGGCAATTACGTTAGTTTGTTGATTATAAAGCACTCACAAATTATATAAAGAAATACATGTTATAAAATTTAAGGGAAAGTTGTATGATATAAAGAACAGTATTTTTGCAGCCAACGTTTTTCGTTTTTAATAAAAATTTCCGACAAATTGAAGGCAGGCAATCCATAGTTACGTAATCTAATTCTGGGTTGGACAATGGCTTTCTTTTCCACGGCCATTACGATCACCGGAATGTAACATTTTTCTGGAATTTTCTGTAAGTTGTAACCCCCACTTTTATTCAGAAACATACTTAAACCACAACTGGCGTACTTCGTACTTGCACTGCATCGTGAAAAATATCGCTATTTTGCGAACTCTAGCTGTTTGGTTTCAAGTTTCTAAAGCGTGATATTTGTACACGAATTAATGCAACCTCAACACGACTGATTGTAAGTTAATTAGCCGTGCATGATCCGCAATAACTTAGGAATAAGGAATACAAAAAAAAAAAAACGCGTAACTTGTTTCGTGCGTTGTCAATATGAGACAAATGACACACAATTGAAAATATTCCTATTCTGCCTTTAATTGCAGAATTTCACGTTCCCACTTTTCAAAGACTTAAGATTTCGATACGTAACTTGGCGTAGCTCTTTATACCTTCTCATCTTTTTCTGAGAATATACGTACCTATTAGATAAAAAACAGGAAGAAATTTTTATGTTGGAATTATTAGCTTCAGAAGGATGACTGTGTCCATGGGAGATAGCGGTAAAATATATTCATTTCTGAGCGGAACGGGTTAGACATTTTGGAGCGTTGTGTAACCTCCTATAAGCTTTATGAACGGACAGTTTTCGTGCGCACCATACCTCTGATACTCCGTAGGCCTCAGTAGAAAGTATCATATTTCTTAGGGTTCACGAATAAATCCAGGCTATCTAACATCCTGGCCCTTGAGTGCTGGGGGTCGGAATATTCTCGCAAACTTGTAGCCCATTTCAAATCTGTAAGAAAACATATTTACTGTTGGCGTGAACTGCAATACGATCGGCACAATCATCGGGATACTAAAATATTTCCTGAAAAGTTACAAATAGTTTATTGAATTGGTCTTACAACCTTCTCAATAATATTACTTGACAAATTTATTGACTCGGCTATATATATATATATAATTTGTTTACTGTCGGTTATTTCAATAATAAATTTGTCTAATGGGTTTATATAGATATTCTCCCCTAGATAATAATTTTTTAAATGTGTTATTATCTTAAGTATTTTATTTCCAAAAAAAATGTAGTGTAGAAATTATTTAAATCAACATGAGTCTGGCAACAGATATTTGTCTTGCATATGTATATGTCAGATGCAATTTTGTTAGAAGCATATGTACGCTGGAAGATAGCACTTTATTTCAATAATTGCATTAAGAAGCGTTATGGTGTCTGGCATAAAGTACCCAGAAGAACATATAGTACTCAAATGAAAGCAACACACTGAATATCAAGTTTGGCCATGATATCGCATGCAATTTAGCAACAACGCACACGTAGGTAAGTCGGTATAAAATATGTTCAAAATGTGTACCACCACGTTATACGCATTGTTCACGAGGACTGTTAAACAAGTTGATGAACACGGGTTGCTTCAGTACAGTCTGTTTAATGCATACCCTGCATACACGAACCGTCTTAACCATTCTATTGCTTACATGTTTCGAATCCACGGACAAGTATTCGGCACATGTTGCGACTTAGAGGTCAGATCATGGGAATTGTTTAAAACAAGGTCGCCATTAGAGAAGCTTCAGCTTACAATAGTAACAATCGTCCTCATTAGGCCTCTGCTAACAGGCAAACAACAATACGATCCAAACTAGAGCTCCACCGTGTTGGTAACCTTGCAGGCAAGTACAGTCATTGATATACATAGGCCTACGTCACGGTCGTAGAAGAACAGGTCTGGACACTCACCTAGATATTTGACCCCCTTGTTGTTTGGCTGTAGTTCACCAAGTTACCGAGAATATTGTGTTTTATTGGCACTGATGTTACGGCGGTCGGACTAAACTCCGCCCACTTCCTTTCCGCTAAGATAAACAATTTATCAAAACGTATTTTTTTATCAATTTATGAAATACTTTCTTCGCTCACAAATTTAAGAAAAAGCTCCAGCGATATTTATTTACTTTATAAATTAAACAATGGAAAAAAGTGGACGGAGTTTGAGTCCGACCGCCCGGAAAACAGCGCCAAAAAGTACGACATTCTCGGTAACTTGACGAACCACAGCCAAACAACAAAGGGGTCAAGCAAAATACATTGTTCGATAGGCGAGTGTCCAGACCTGTTCTTCTACGGCCGTGGCCTACGTATATACACACAGTAGCGGGTATTTCATTTGTGGGATTATTACTTCAAGGATATTTTGTCCATTAGGTTTTGCATGTAAATAATATGAACAATAAAATATAAATTTCATACATGGAAATAATGTAAATTTATATCTTTAACGCTTTGACCTTTAAAATCGGAAGTAACTGGCTTAAGTTAAATTTTTATGTTTATAAGCTTATCCCTCTGACTTCCATTAATGTATATGTAGCAAACCTAGTAATACGGAAACCATAGAAAAGGCATTTGTTTGTGCTGTGATGCAATTAATTATTCGCGTTATTTTCTGAATTTGTCAGTTTACTCTTACAAGTTCTTCTTAAGACTGCGTGGTAGATAAACGCTGAAAACATGAATTGATTTCTACACTTTTACGAAGACAATATGGATAAAATACTCAATGACAATCCTAGATAATGGTACTTGCCAACTTTATGAGTAAATATTTATCCATAATTACTCAGTCGTTACGCGTGATTTCTTGCGCCGCAGTTAAATGCACGAGGTTCCGGCATCATAGATTGTGTCTCAGGTGTTTGCAACACTGGAAACAATTTTGTTTACGACGATGACTAAAACTATTGTCTAGGGTTGCTATTGTTTAATTTCCGAAAATTGGCTTCAATAAACCTACAGTTATAGATTAATGCTCTTAGCCTTGAATTATGTACCACGCCCTCTTAAAGTAAGAATGATTTTAAGGACGTTGGTGCACGGAAAACATAAAATGGTTAAACTGCACATGTTGCCATTTAGAGTTGTCTCTGTGGTGCATAAAGATACGTGTTCTGACAACAAAACTGATAGTTGCAACTGCAGTTATGAGGCAATGGTGAGGAATTTAGTAGTTCACGCACATTTTTAGAACGCCCGATAAAGAACATGGGTTTTATTCGATATCATAATCAGCGAGGAAGAAAATGAAAATAAAAGCTTTACTTAATGACTTGAAGTACGTATAAATTACTGATTTGAACAACCGGCAATATAAGTACTTCCAGTCATTAAATAAAGGTTATATTTTCCTTCCATTTCTCACTTATTATGAAACCACATTCATGTTCTGAAGCGGGCCTTCTGAGAGTGTGTGAGAACTTCTTAAATTCTCACAAAAGCCTCATAAATATAATTGCAACTGCCAGTTTTGTTGCCAGAACACCGAACTTCTAGCAGGTTAACACAGTGTCCACTCTAAAAGGCAATAGGTGCATATTAACAATTTTTCTGTTTTCCACCAATATCCTTATGAATAGTGCTTGAAGACTGTTGCGACTCTGTTTTAGATAGTTTATTGTGATAACCATTATTTTTCTTATACGGTCAATCATTTACTTAAAAAATGTAAAAAAAACCGTACGTAATTTTTTTCTCAAAATTAATTTACGTCGCTATTGTTGTTTTCAATTGTTTATTTGGGAAATTATATATATATATATGTGTGTGTATGTATACTTATGTATGAGGGGGTTAGGATGAAAATTAAGTAAGTCACTAGTTTGCGTATATTGAGGTTATTGCATATGAATTTAATTTTCCATATCCCATGTTTAAATATAAAGCGAGTTAAGTCACAGCTTCCTTCGTTAATACGTTAAGTTAGATGGCAAGAAAATGATTTTAGTTTTTTAAGAGACTCAACGCAGAACCCTTTATTCTGCAAAACTAAGCAAATGTGACTGTCTTCACTCTCATTCAAACATCCTTATACAATACATGGTTTTTACTTGCAGACTTACGTCGTGCTGGAACGGCAAAAAAAAAAAAAAAACTTATTCTTACGCTAAATGGTCCACTAAATAATTTTAAAAATTAAATTTTCGCTGGTAGTTAAATCTAGTAGTAACAGTGAAACACTGTTGCGCCGGTGCAGAGTGTTGAAAATAGTATTATCTAATACTACAAAAAAATTTAATGATGGTAGAAAATGTCAGCAAATAAAACTTATCGGAAGTTCACTCTTGCACGCATATGATTGTTTTTCTAATTGAAGATTGTAGTGGAAGTCGTTGATTACAAAATTGCATCTTGCCAGCTACAGTTGTTGGTGTTACACTCTTAAAATCACTGGACGACTAACCAATAACAATTAATCTGTACATACTAATCACTTTTACACTTTACTGAAATCAAATGTTGGGCAGGTTATTTTCAAGGGGTTGATTGGCTACTGATTTAAAAGACTAGCAAACCCTACAAAAAACAATATAAAGTACGAATTTGTAAAAAAAAAAAAAAAAAAAAAGAGAGAGAGATGTTATTACGCTGGCCTGGTCACGTTCGTTCGATTCCTCGCAGGGACCGTGAATCACGACAATAGGCCTCCCGAGCGGATATGATAAGTTCGGTCGTAAATTACTAAGTTAGTATGCAGGCCTCTCTCCATCTTTACCTCTGGTGGCGCTTGGGGACTTGAAGTGAGCGACTGTAACTTAGTGTCTCGGCTAGTGTGTAGCTATGACCGAACTAAGGCAGGGCCATGGTCAAGAGAACAATTGAAGACTTAACATTCATAAGGGGCTAAGTAAGTTCCTAGATAATGACGAAAACAGTATATTGCGACAAACAAATGAACAAGGAAATATCCAAGTGCGTTCACATATTTTTTACGATAGGAAAATAGTAAATAAGAGCAATCGAACAGTAACTAATACAAAACACTTATGAACATCAATACATATATTTTCAATTAATTAGAATGTGTGGATGTTACTCCAACCGTGTAATTTTGCTGATGTACGGCACGCATGAATCTCACTAGGAGATAGCACTTTAGGTATGTCTTCGACCTTATGTTTTGGTACCTTTCCATGTACCTAACTTAGCCCCTTTAGAATGTTAAGTCCTCAATTTCTGTAAGTCCCTTTTAAAAACCCAGCTCGTAAACTGATATGTTTCGTAAGTGATACCGCAAAAAAAATCCTAAAATTTATACCATATTCTAGCACAGTACTAAATCAACTAATCCACATATGCGATCTGTTCGTCTATAAAGTCCTTCCAAAAAGCGACCTTGCGTTCAGGGGCTAGGGTAATTATTTACCAATTAAAATTAAGAAGTTGTGTGGGCTGTTAGCAAGAAATTAATTAAGGAAAATGTTGGTCAAACATTTTTATTGTACAAAGGAATTTATGACTAATTATTATTTTTATTATTCTGGTACCCCAATTATTGTATTAATTATTGTAAACTTCATTTTTTTTACGTATTTCATAAAACATGATTAGAGACACTGGAAAATCGCGGGAATAGTTGACTATTTGCTAGGCTCCAACGTAATGTATACAGAACTGAATGTTTCGTATCGCCATTGGCTATGGTTTATTTGAAGCATTGTTTCTCTCAACAACAAACCCAGTTAGAACGGTACAGCTTGAACACACTGCATATATGATTTGTCCCAAAACGGTTCACACGTGTCACGGTAAATATACTATAGTTTATTGGAGACTATCATAAACATTTTCGCGATTTTCCAGTGTCTCTAAACATGATATGTTCCACGACCAAGTACCTTTGCCACAATAATACACTTAAGTGACTTGCTATGTTGGTCTGTGGTTGTTGCCAGGTAGGACTTAAGTTTCCGGGAACTGTATATGATTGTATGGTAGTTGACGTGATCGGGTAGTTAGCTAGAACCTGTTATAATATTTTAAGATACATCTGAGTTTAAACGCTTGAAATAACAAGAAATGAAATAAAATACAAATTACCACAATGAGTTACAAGAAATTTTTAGTACAATACCCGCTGTCTATACAATACAGAAAAACAACGCACTTACACAATTTTCTCCCAAATGCAAATCACTAACACTTTTTTTTAACTGTAATGACTTTCATCGGCAGGCGCGTGCGATGCCCGCCTTCTGAGCTGCTGGTGCAATCCTGATCTAAATGGGGGTGGAAAAAATTATCGTAATTTTTCATTTGTTCCGAACATTGCTTAAATGTCACTTCCCCGTTGTATTATTTTTATGCTTTAGCTGTTTGCGTTCAGACACATATGAGTGTCGAAATTTCGCAGTTTTATGCCGGTAGAAATAATAAAAACTATGTAATCACCGAAACGAAACATTTTACAGTGGAAGTATAATATATTTACCTATTTCAGAATACATCTGTAATTAAATAATTACACTGAAAAATAGTTGAAGTTAACTTAAAAAAAAGGAAAACGTTTAATATAGGATTGGTGTGTTGTAAACAGGGTAAGTTGTTTGACCTGCAATGTATATTTTCTTGGTATTATAAAAATTTATTTTCATTGAAGAGAAACTATTGCAATTACGACGTAACATTCACTTAGCTATAAACTGTGATTAAAATTATTTTTTTTCCAATATTTAAATGTAACTTTTTTTAAAAATCTAAATGTTGAAAAAATATATATATTCGGTACATAAATCAAGCCACGCTACTTTTATTTTAACTTTCCTTAAGAGTTAGTGTACGCTATAATTTTTTACGCATGAGGCATGGAAACGGGGCTGCCTATAAGTCAAATTCAACACGTCCGTCAAACACCTCATTGTCATCGCCTCTAGGCGCGGAGTACTAAACTAGTGCGCAGTTGGTAAAAACCGTTTTTCAATGGGTCTTCAAGCGATGACCTTATTATTTTATTTGTGGAAATTATGACGTAAAGTCCAATAAAGGTTTCTAAGGTTTAGTTTTCCGATTACGGTTGACATTTTCTCAGCC
Source organism: Medauroidea extradentata (assembly GCA_003012365.1). Classification (NCBI taxonomy): domain Eukaryota; kingdom Metazoa; phylum Arthropoda; class Insecta; order Phasmatodea; family Phasmatidae; genus Medauroidea; species Medauroidea extradentata. The sequence continues at coordinate 74,030 of PNEQ01083375.1, read as the reverse complement.
ACAGCAACGTGAAAATGTAATTTTTAGCACTTTTGAGGAGCTTGGAAATCATGTTTTTAAATAATGGACGGCATTTTTAAAATCATAGGGACCTAGTTAGATGTGTTTCTTATTTTAATAGATAAACGCATTGGAAAATTTTTAATAGTTATAAATGACAAAGTACTTTCCGGACCACGGTACAGCACGGCTGACGCGCCAGGTCCATATTTCTACTGGCCGTGAGTTTTCTTGAGTGAGGCGCGGCTAGGGACGGGAATTTTTGGTGAAAAGATTCTTGCCTCACTTTGTTTTAGTGCCTTGTGTGCGCAACTGCAACTCTGATTTGTGATCAGTTATTTAATGCCTTAACATTCGAGCCACGATTTTATGGCGAAAAGATTTTTGCAACATTTGGTTTCGATGCGTCATGTGCACACCTGCAGCTTTGCTATATCGTCTGTGATTGGATGATTTTACTCTCACTGGCTTTGGCAAATTATAGACGTACAGTCTCACAATAATCTTATTCTGATTGGTGCAGTCAAATGAGAAACGTGTCTGAACATAGACACGCTGCCAATAACCTTGAAACAGAACTACCGATGTGCACGAGAGTCACTGAAACAAAGTGTGGCAAAATTCTTTTCGCGACAAAATCGTGGCCCTACTTAACATACAACGTCTGGAGGTTAAACCCGCAAATCACAGATGTGTTGTGTCACAGTTATCCATGTACCGATTGGCACAGTCAAATGAATAATAACTCTTGCACAAAAACACTCTGCCAATATTCATGAAGTTGAGCTGCAGGTGTGCACGTAAGACACTGAAACAAAGTGGGGCAAAAGTCTTTTCGCGAAAACTACCGAGCCCTAGATATATGGCATGTCGTGATGCGCGCTTATCACGTTCTTCGTTTCAGAACGTCTGGTCATAATTTACCTGTTATCCGATGCCGTAACTGCTGATGGATGTGTTCGCCGTCGATTGTGACTTGTTTGTAACGATGTTTCGTGCTCTGCCATGTTTATCAAGATTTTTCTAAGATACAGTTTGTTCAGCCTGCTCAATTAATCATGGGCTCATATTGCCTAAACATTGTGCAATTTTTGCACCATGGTTAAATAGATTATGTGAATAATATGTTTTAAATAAATGTACGCAATATGCTATCACCTTTTAAAAAAACTTAATTATTTATTATTTTAGGAGCTGTGACATGACACACTTAATATCATAAAAACTCTACTTCTGTTGACTATGTTTTACTCGTTACCACTACGGGGATGGTGATTCGTGTAGAGGCTGATGTGCTTGATTCCCAGTATGATTATACGGGCTGGATTCCTGGCGGAACCGTGCCAGGCGACGACAGTGTTCCCTGCAACCATACGGTTTGTACAGATTCACAAGTTAATCTAATCGATAACTAAACAACCGCACAAGAATTATCTTTTTAATTTTCTGGGCGTACGACTAACACTTAAGAATGTATTCGTGTCACAATGCCAGTTTGCACCTTCTAACTTTGTTTCAAATATTCATTTCGTAAAGTTGAATGACACACAAAACTGTGAATATTCACCGTCAACTTCAAGCAGCGGAATTAATTTACAATAAGTTCAAATAACCAGAGGAGCACGCGTAATACAACTGCCTTAATTACAACGTCATGAATTAAGACAACAGCTCTTCTTGCACGCAGCTATGTGCTTTGCGCCTAGAGACTTTATGATGTACGACACTTGTGTTTGTTTCGCCCTTATGCTCGAGTGCCTTTAGACCTGGGAGAGGAAAATATATCCAGCCAGAAGGGGCTGATACCAACCACACATTGATCTATACACTTTTTCTCGATAACTTCTGTTTCAGTTTATGTACGTAAATACCTAAATATTTTGGCATTAAAGTGCGTAGATAACTGCGTTGAAGAATTTACGAAATTTTTTCAACCCTTATTTTTAAATTGTTTTTAAACAGGAGATAGTTAACAAAAATAAAAGTAATTACGCAAACGACTGCACGAGTAGCAACAGTAATATACAAAACGTAGTATGGATTACATAAAGTGAGCTAACCGATGAAATGTGCCCTTTCAACGTACTAAATTAAGTCAAAGTGTCTATTGTAAGGAAAACCAATTATACAAGTTGACATAGATTAGTCACCTTTAGGTGCTACGTACCTTAATTTTCACTGCAATAGGATTTTAAATTTTCATTAACGGTTGTAGCGGTATTAAACATTCCTTTGAAACGGATGTGGTTAAGGCTCGATTTAAAATACGACGAACGCATGCAGACGGAGAAATGAATCCCAAATAGTTTATGCTAACATAATCACGGTTGTGTGTAGCTTTATACTTGGACGACCGATCAGTTTAACTGACCGTATAGGAACCACAAATGTTTGGTCGCTGCGTTTACAATAGAACGGCTATACGTGCACGCAAAAGTAACGAGAAGAGAGAGAGAGAGAGAGAGAGAGAGAGAGAGAGAGAGAGAGACGGATATGAATAGCAAACACCGTGACAAATCACTGTACCTCTGATATAGATAAACTGTCAGTATTAACACTGAGCCTCGTACTGTTCATAGGTGAACCTATGCAGAAATGAAAAAAAAAAAAAAAAAAAACCTGAAGTAAGTGTGGTTTCAAATTGTATCACTCACACGATGGCGCTCTTGTTCACTATGATGTTACTAGTGGGAATATGCCATTCATACAAGTTTTAACGCTACGTTAATTTTATTGACCTTTTATTTTATGTTAAGAAACTATAGCATATTACTGACTTCACGAAATGTCCATCTTATGGTAATATTTTTTGCACGTTTATTAAAACATTATGGTTTTGAAATTCCTTAAGGCCTCGCCCTTTAGTTTTGCAGTGGTTTCGAAAATTTTTTTTTTAAACACAAACTAATACATATACCAAAAATGCATTCTTATAGTTTTAATTTATATCATCGCTTGTATCTGAATTTTTCTATTGCAATACACAAAAAGGATATTTAGATTTTTGCCCCTGATATATCACATATTTTGTTGTCAAAATAAGCCAAAATGAAGCAGAAAAATTTTTCCTAGCAAAAGGTACATTATTTAAAAAAAACGCTCTGGCAAAATTGTGTATCGCATGACTGTACACAACCTCAAAAAATATTCGAGTTATTTGAAATTGTTTGAAATATAATTGAAAGATCATGGCCTTAAATCTTGCATCTTCCCCGAGTTACTTTAACTGCCGATAAAATAACTTGGCGGTAACTGTATAATTTGGTCGCCACGAAGATTATACATGAGGACCACTGATTTTGGTGAAAATATTTCTACATTAACTTGCTTCTATGCTTTACTTGCACATATACAGTTCTGCTTTATTTGTTATGGGCAGTGAGTCTTTATGAAAAGACGTTACTCATTTGACTTTGCTAATAATAGTATGGTTACTGTAGTACCGCACATCTGTGATTCGTAATAAAACGTTAAGACAAGTAAGTGCTAAAAACTGCCAATCACAGACCATGAAGCAGGACTATTGCTGGACACGTCCAGCACGAAAAATTTAGTGAAGCAATATTTTCATCAAAAATTAAAGTCCTGAGAATTACATAACTAACTATAAACTAAATATGTGTAATGTTTAGAGACATGCAAAATTTGCAGACTAGAAAACTTTACTTTCCTAATAATAACAGAGCATAATGTATATGTATAGGTGTACACGTAAGCCACTGAAACAAAGTGGGGCAAAAATCTTTTCGCGAAAACTACCGGGCCCTAGTTATAGGCGAATGGATTTTACATATCGCGAAAATAACACAAAATTTGCATGTCTCTAGTTGTTAGACTACCACGAAAAAATTATGAAAATAATATACAGATAAATGTTCGGTTTAAGAGAGGAACTGTAGCTATCACTAGTGTTGTGCTCCTTAATTACACTACTGATTTTCTCTAATGATTGAGGTTTTGTAGAAGTACAGCGTGTAATTATTATTTCCAGGGTAGACAAATGAATTTGAAGTGATCTGAGGGAGGAAAGAAGAAAAAAAATTTTGTAACAAAAAAAATTGTAACTTAGGATTCATGAAGGTTGCAGAAAAATGACTTTCAGTATAGAAAAATGTGCAATCTTAGTACATAGTTTTTGTCATATTTCTGAGTTAACATGTTGCGTTTTTGGTGAACAATTTATAACGATGTAATTCTTTCTTAAACAACGATTCCCGAGCAAGAAAATAAGCTAAATGAACGCGTCTAAAAGTTGTCAAAACTGTTCTAAGCAACAGCTCCATTATTGGCTTTTTAGCTCTGACATACACATATAAGCGTTTTAAATTAATTTTTTGATAGTTAATTTAGGAACCACGTCTTGTTAGGGGGTGGCGTTGACCTAAAATTTAATTGATTTAAAAATTTTAAAGTTTTTACGAGATATGGTTTGTTTTGTAGACATACATAGTTAACAAAATTTACTGTAATGTAAATTTATGTGTAACTGTATGTTAAAGTACAAACTTCTATAATACTGTTTTATGCTACGGAGGAAAACCAACTGACTTAAGAGTGCGTGGTAGATAAATAAACGCTGAAAACATCAATTGATTTCTACGTTTTTTTCGAAGCCAATATGGATAAAATTCTCAATGACAATCCTAGATAATGGTATTTGACAACTTTATTAGTAAATACTTATCCAAAATTACTAATTCGTTACGCGTCATCTCTTGTGCCGCAGTTAAATGCACGAGGTTCCGACGTCAGAGATTGTGTCTGAGAAGATCGTAACACTGGAAACAATTTTGTTTAAAACGTTGGCTAAAACTATTGTCTGAGATTGCTATTGTTTAATTTTTGCAAATTGGCTTCAAGAAACCTACAGTTATAGATTAATGCTTTTAGTGCTGAATTATGAACCACGCCCTCTTAAAGAAATGAAATAGTTCTTACTAAAAACAGTATTGTGGACAACTCCAAAACATGAATAGAAACAGAATTGACTATATTTGTAATAAAGAATAAACTACATTTATGAAAAAAAAAATGCTAAAATTTCTGATCTTTTTTTTTAAAATACAAATATATATACATGCATGGCTGTTTTTATGCGTGTCTTGTATCCCGTGAGAAAATTATTCAGCGTTGAAGCCATGATCTCTAGTTTGTACTGATTTTTTTGCGATGATTATTTTTTTAAGATTAAACGAGCGCAGATATAAAAAGTCTGCTTGGAAGTTTTGTTTAAAATGCTTTATGCCGCGGTGGCAATTTATTTTTCAAAACAAGAAACTATACGGTTTTTACTAACAAGTCAATCAACCCGAATTTCTTAAGTTACATAATTTGCTGAAACCTTAATTAACACCATCAAAAAATCTGTCACCATCGATAAGACGATTTTAAACAAAACTGCCAGAAAGATTTCTAATATATTTTGTTAAGGAGTAAAAAAATTATTTCCTTAAAAAAGTTGAAACAAGAGAGCAAGGTCTTAATTATTTTAGTTCTGTAAGTAAGTTGGTTGTAGTTTCTAGTATAAAAACATTTTTACACAATTTTAGAATTTAGAATGCCTGTATAAAAAAATTATTGAAACTAAAATTTTGATTGGAGTAAAATATAGTCAGACCTCAGAGGCATGAGACTCTATGTCAACTTTTTGACGAAATGCACTTCATACCGTAAATATGACCATGGTTTTAAGTTCTTTGAAGTGGCATATAAAACAAAGTCAGTGTTTTGTCAAAAAAGTTGGTTTTCAAAAGCTAAACAGCTGGATTCACTAGTGAATCACACTCTTCAAACTGCTCTCCTGAAAAATATGATTTTTGTGACATAGTGTCTTACGCCTACAAGGTACAGATATATGCTAAACAAGCCACATCTCGTACCATTATAAGAATTATTAAAACAATTAAAATGTTCGGCGAACTCCCCCTTAAAACAGCGAGGAATCAGTGCAACGTATATCTTCTATAGTTAGGTCGAAATTGATCGAACACTGAAAGGACGGTGCTGGCTGGTAACTCACATGTTATTGAGCGTACTTGGCACAGATATCAGACTCGATAACTACATTGTTAACTGGCTGGGGATGAAGAATGACTATCCGTGACGGTAATTGACATCATTGGATCAACGGTAACTGAATGGCTGGCATATGCAAAGTTGGAAATACAGATACTGCGTAGAACCGATCTCACAGCACGTTCTTACAGCGAACATCAAACGCCCTTGGATTACATATTTTTATGAACATTTGTGTAAACAGTGGTTTCCTCTGAAGAGTTGCTGACATTTTAATTAAAACTTTTGAAACTTTGGTTTTACGTTTTCTTCACACATCACGAGTTGATTTCCACTGTTCTAACAAGTAATGTTGACGTAGGGCTAATAACAGTATTTATAAAACCAATCAGCAAATATTGATGATTGGCTGCTGAATTACGAAAATTAACTCTTATTTCACTTAGTGGATAGTGTTTATTAGTTCGTACAACACATTAATATTTTTAGATGTAAGATAGGTTTAATATGCATCACGATACGTTGCTAAAGCATCTAAAGCATATATTTTTCAATGAATAGTTAAGTGGTGTTACGCATAAAGAGACCAATCCACGTTTACTAAGAAAAATTATTACTAAAAACAGTTGATTAAACAAATGCGTTTCTAATATACATATACATATAAACATACACACACACACTTTCGAATAACCTATGCACCTGCTTGCTTCTGCTTAACACTTGGTATTTAATTATATTTGGCTATCAGTTATGTATAACTAAAATTGAAAATACGCGGCACACATGACATGCTACTATCGTATCACTGTGGAATGAGAGCACTTAAGGTTGTAATGTGAAGAACAAACAGAAGTAAAGGTATATATTTTACCGTGGCTCAATACATAGGAACTGAAGTAAGGGTAAAAACTAAAAACTATACACCGTGTATATTACTTTATTCGGGGTGAGAGGTGGGGAGGGGTGTTGACGCTGTGGCTAGGGCATTCGTCTCTTACAATGGTGATCGGGATTCGGTTACCGGCGGGGTTGTTTGCAAGCTGTTTATGTGGTGTTGGCCGGCGTGCTTTCTCGGAGTACTCACGTTCCCTCATCCCTCACATTCCGTTGCTTCTCCATTGTAAGTCATCATTTCTTAGCATCCTTAGGGGTAGGTTAATGTCTACTAGCTTCCCGCCAGAAGACTTCGTTTCGAATGAGATACCTTTCACTGGGGTATCCTCATCATTCGATATTTACTTCTCCGCTTATTAATATGTATAAGAGATACAATATGGTATATTGAAGATTTTTTCTAAATTAATGGTGCCTGCACAAAAATGTTTGTTTGGGATATTGAACTTTCAATGCCGCTGTAGTATCTCAGCAATATGAATGCATTTGGTTTGATACTGTCAATGCAATGAACTGACACATATTGTAATGTAATTATTAACTATAACGCTTAAAGATAAATATTCATATTTGTAAATCAATAGATACTGGTGTACACATATGTTTCATTCAACATTAAATTCTCTCTCGATCTTTATTGTTGGAGTGCCCAACCAAAATTGTGGAGGATCATATTACACGAAGTTTAGGTTACATTTAAACGGTTTCTCGAAAAAGGGTACGATGTTCCGGAAAATCCTCAACCGTAAATAATAATTATGGCCCTAAATTTCTCACATGACAGAGGAGGAAATATAACACGACAATGACAAACTTCATTAAAAAAAACATTGACATTACAAAAGAATATATGAATATGGCCAATAAAGTAAAGGGGTGTTTGCAGTTTATAACAGGTTACATTGTTTAAAAGTGGTTTTATGGACACGAGGTTAATCGCCTAGGTTATGGGTAAGGGGCTTGTGAGACACGCAGCAATTTTCCCTCTGTATGCTCAGCTGTTCTGTGTCCGCCCCAGTTTATTTCCCCGCCGACTCGCTCGCCAACAAAACGCAAACCCTGCAGTAGACGAGGTCTCATTAACGAAATAGGATTCTTGTCCGGGGGTGGTCATCGTGTGGCAGCCCTCCCAGTTCTTTCATGCGGCTTTATCGGCGTCACGCGATAACTATCCAGTACACGCCGTTTCGGACACGCGCGCAATTATTCACCCAGACAATTATACTGATGGTCGTAATGAAAGAACTCTAGTTGAAGCTAAACCAGGCCAGTACGTCAAAGATTTATAGACACGTCGTTGTTAAGGCGCCCGTCTGTCCCGCTGTGGAACTTTCCTACAACAGATAATAAACAAGCATTTATTTGCGAAATTACTACACGTGTATGAATCGTACCTACCCTAATCCAAGAAAACACATTTCAGAGAAAGATCGTGAAGAAATTTAAAAAATTCTGGAGTATTGAATATACTATTCTCGAGCCCAGCAACATGAGTCTAAACGGCATTTTCTCACGACAATGTTGCAAACTCGACTGGTCATATCGATACAAAACAATTGAAGCGGCCTACGGTGTACTTCGGTACAGACTTTCCAGCAATAAAATAATAGGGTCACAGCTTACAAATACCATAGTTTCAGCGATCGGAAGGGAACACCGCGAGCTAGTTCAGCACATAGGGGCGATGGGACACTGACGCGCGGGTCAAAAGTCACTCTCACTGCTTCTTTGCTTCTGATCATCTAACGCGAAAAACAGATTCAGCACATTCGGCGCCCTCCAGAAGCCTTTGTACCTGGCGTATTAACGATGTAGTAGGGTGCCACGTTTTTTCGATTCCACACGAAACCTTTTAAACTAGTTCCCAAAATACTTATCTATGAAAGGAACACACAGCTGAAACTAAGCTTCTAATTTTAAAAATGCAGTTATTATTACAAACATTATTTTGGGGCCACTGAAAATGGTTAAAAACTGAATGTTTACACTTATGTAACTTCCCGTCTGGATTCGTAAATTGCAACATGGGAAGAATGCGTTGGACATAAACTTCAAACTTTCCATAAATAAAATTGTAGTGTCGCTGCTAAAAGTAAAAATGAGTAAAACGAAAACACTGAAAGTCGATTTTATCCGCCGAAAATAGAAGCGAAGCTGTTACCATCTAGTATGGCAAGCTGAACCTTTCAGTTCCTCTCCGCGCATCAAGAGCCGGAAATTACATCCTGTACATAGGACTCTTGAGGGCGTTGCCTACCTTGATGCCCCGGCGTGATCAAAAACTGGGAAATACATGTGGCTCAGTAGCTGTCGAACCTACATACAGGATGTGCAGAAACAAACGCATAAATAGGAAACCACGCTCATCCTGGGCTAAATTGAACAAATAATTTGTAAATAACAAAAAGTTGTTAATCGGAGAGTTTAAAAAAAAAATCTTGAAATCGTATACGCACTTATAAAATCGTCATTCTGAGGTCAAAGCCAACTTGATACGTCGAAGGGTTTATAAGACATCGAGGATTCTTCGAAAACTCTTTTCACCCCTTTTCACCCCCCCCCCTCAATTTTCGAATTTAGAAAAATATTTGCTTAGTGGTTGCGTAAGGTGGAGCAGCCTTCAATATTTCAAGTCTCTACGTCCAATGGTTTGGGCTGTGCATTAATGAGTGAATGAGTGTATGGGTGAAAGGGACGCTTAATTTTATATACAGGATGTCCAGAAACGACGGCCTAACAACCACACCACTCGAATCCCGGAATAACATAGATGCGAAAATGTACAACAATTGCGTGCGCAATATGGCAACATTGCACGGAGAAAGTACCGTCTTGAGCTCCTCGTCCAGGTATTATGTAATGTATGTTCCTTCAAGTAAACGTAAAACCATGTTAGGACTGCTCGGGATGTTAACCTGTACCCATAGTATTCAGGCCAGAACAGTAGTAGCGAGATAAGTAAGGTATATGTGTAGCGAACGATGTTACTAACTACAGTGCAACGTACACACAGTGTATATAAAACTAGCAGCCCCTCGCGGCTTTCCTCGTGAGTATTATTCGTAACTGATAATATTAAAATTAGCTGAAAAACCTCTTTGTACACAAGATAGATACTTCAATCGTCAAGTGTTAGAATGTACAAGCGGCTAGTTGAGTTAACTCTGCAGCAGGATAAGTAGCTATAGCTGTCCACGCGAAAATCAGTCTAAAGTTTGTCCCTGCCACTAACAGCGACTTCGCCTGGGCCTTATTTATAGCCCTGTCAATATGACGTTGTGGGGTAGTTACAGACCTCTAAGGTAAAATGTTAATCGAATGAGAAATATCTTATTTACCCTGTACACAGCCATTGGTGACGGTGCCCTCAATTATATATTTTCAAAATATTCACTTTAACTTTATTGCCATTACAAAGTTTCAGAGGGTAAAAGTTTCGCGGAAACGTATTTGGTGCCCCAAACCTGAGATTAGTGAGATGATATATCGTCCTTTTTACTGTCAAAAGTGGCGAAGTCAAAATGAGATAAAATTATAAAAATGCTAGGAATATGTATATGTTGTTCACAAACAATTTCCCAAGTTTAAAGTCTATTCGTCGTTTCGAACTGTTGTGTCACAGTATAGTAACATACCAGATTTTGTTAATATCTACACTTTAATACTGTTTTTAAACTAAATAGAATTTATTACTTAATCACTTATGGCAGTATACCGACGATATGTCAGCTGATATTGTAGAGTAACCTAAGTGGAAAGCGAACTGCAATTTTACCCCTTTTAAAGCCTACATGTAAATTGCACTAATTCGATCTGCCTTGTAGTTTTTGTGTGTCAGAATTGAACGTTCGCACGCAGCTTTTAACGGAATTCGAGCCCAGAACCTCCCGGAATTTAGACCTGAGTAACAAACAACTGCGTCACGTAACGTCGAAATAATTCATAAAAATAAAATTTATTAAAAAAAATAAATAAAATATCTGTGTCCTGGGCTCATAGAGGTTGTACAACACCACGTCTCGATAGGTTACTGTAGAGTGAAACTCCTGTATAGGTTGTTTCTCGCTGCTCGTTCCTGCTTTTCGGATCGTCTGCCTTGAATATTGACCAACTTAGTTTTATTCTTTATAATCACGTTTCTTATAAAGACAAAAAAGTTACATACATATTATTTTTAATATTTACGTAGGCATCACTCTGACGCGAACCACACCTCATATCGCTACTGGTGGGTTGATGGAAAACACATTTTGTGCTTTTTCACATTTTTGGGTATCGAATTTCGAAATATTTTATATTTACATCTTAGACATTTGTACAAGTATGCATCTGAAGTGAAATCACATCGCTAGCCCGTTCAGTCGAATCAAAATCGATCATTCACTAAAAAAAAAAAAAAAAAAAAAAAAAAAAAAAAAAAAAAAAAAAAAAAAAAAAAAAAAAAAAAAAAAAAAAAAAAAAAAAAAAAAAAAAAAAAAAAAATCACCTCTGCACAGTATCGAGAAATCGAATTTCGAAAAATCTGAAAACCGTTTAGCGATAGTATCTGTAATCATCATCCTGAAGAAAAAATTATTTGTATATCTCGACGGGTTGTATAGATATCGAGGATTTATCTAAAACACGTTCAAGGTCTTTTCACCACCTAAGAGAGTAAATTTAAAAAAAAAAAAAAAAAACTCTTTAATCATGTTTTAGAATACTTTATTGGTATCTCGTGGACGTAAAAAACACATTAGCCTGCTGGTTTCAAGATATATCGACGATTATTTGAAAACGCTTTTCACCACTTTTCACCCCTTTTCAAGTCCTTAGGTGGCGAATTTCGAAAATTCCTTAAATTACTTTTTAGGTATTTCAGTAAGCATCAATCCTAAACAAAAATCACGTCGCTACATAAAAAGCTATGGGATCGATATATATCGAATGTAAGTCGAAAACACATATTACCCCTTTTTTAACCAGTTTAGGGCCGAATTCGGAAAATATGTTTTAAATGGAACTTGGGATATTTACAAAAGCACCAATTTATAGCAAAGAGAACTTCGATATCTCAATTGATTTGATAGATATGGAAGGATAATCGAAAACACATTTAACGTATTTTCACCACTTTAAATAAAACATTTCTAAACATCTTTGAGTCCTGTCATAGACATTTGTAAAAGTAACCAACTAAAGTTAAAATCACGACGATAGCCAATTGTGTTTCAAAGATATAGACGATTCATAAAAAACACATTTTGCCCCTTTTTACTGCCTGGGGGTCGAATTAAAAAAAAACCTAAAACTACATTTGGGTATTTACGTAAACAATATTCTGAAGTGAATATCAACCCTCTATCCCGAAGGATACGATGGATATCGATAGTTGATTGGAAATACATTTAAGGTCTTTTCACCCCCTTAAATGTTGAACATCGAAAAATCCTTAAATTGGCTACTATGCATTTTTACGAGTGTCCTATTAAAGTAAAAATCACGATGATGGGCCGTTGGGTTCGAGTTCTATCGACGTTTCTTCGGAAACATATTTCACCCCTTTTTATCCCCTTAGAGGTCGAATTTTGAAAAATCCCTTCTTAGTGCTCGCCTACGACCTCAAGGGAACCCCCACAAAAAATGTCACGATTCTAGGTCCAGTGGTTTGGGTTGCAGTTTGATATGTCAGTCAGTCAGTCAGCTTTCATTTACAGGTATATATATATATA
>PNEQ01083375.1:0-61307 GCA_003012365.1 Medauroidea extradentata | reverse complement strand
GTGTGTGTTATCGTAGAACAGTTTGCCAATAACATTTTCGTCGCCAAATTTGCCCAGGAATCACGTGGTGTGCCCAATAAGGGGGATTTACAACGATTCGTCGCTTCCGCCTGTCATCCGTCCGTCCGCCCGACAATTTTTTTGCACATTCTGTCCGTCAGAAATGATAACGATTTGCAATACGCGTCTTACGTTTGTTGTTATTCCTTTAATTTGCGATCCTATCAATGTGCAAACAGAAAACTTCTGTGGGATATAAAAAATTCCCTAGCTGTTAATTATTGCTACCACTGTTTGTTTGATGTTTGAATTTTTTCCATCTGCCAAAATTGTTACACTAACGTATTATAATAATGAATTTACAGAACGATATAACAAACCAAAAATATATCACAGCCTTCTTAATAAAATAAAAACGCTAAAATGATCGTCGTCATTTTTAAAAGGCTGTAATTTCACCCGTCCGTCTGTAAAAAGTTAAATCGTCGTAAGTTTTACGACAGACGGATAGAATTATTCCAGACTCCTGATTGGCTGGAAGTTACGTGATCGACGGACGGATGACGGAAGGACGGGCGCGACGAGCTGTTGTAAATCCTCATTTATTTCATTTATTTCTAGACACACGCATATACCACCGCTGACTAGTCTGTTAATTCCTGTGAGACCCACATTGCTACAGCACACATTTGGGCGTTGGTAAATACTGTGTGTTAATGAGTATTTTCATATTTAAAAACTCAAGAAAATCGTCTTGTAATTTTTTTTCAGTTCAAATACTATAGCAAAGACCTCATTTTCTCACTGTAGAAAACGGGTTTCTTTCGAACGCGGTTTCGTAAATGACTTGAGATACGGGGCAAAGTTCATCTCTGGCTTCTAGTTTTGTGTTTTACGAACCAATGTAGTAAATTGAAGAACTCAGAAATCATGTTTACAATAAACATGCTGCATGTACAGTTTAAATGGTTTGTTATTATTGTATTTTGTCAAAAGACTCACCACTTTCGCATAAAAATGAACAAGTGTGAAAATCTGGAACACCGTTCACACGCCAGGTAAATAGTTCTCTAACACTTTTGTTCATGGCGTTGTTCACTATAGAGAACATGGAGATTAGCGATCTCAACTCCACCTGAAAATAATCCTGTTCCCAATACAGTTACGTGTAGGTCAGAAGAAAATAGGAATTGTTGGAAAAACTGTTTTTGCAGCCAGATATTAGGAGCTAGAATACACGTTAGAATTAATTGATTTGTGGACATGCGCCATTGCTCATGTTTTGCTTATTGAACTTGTGTAGGATGACAAAGTGTAAAAAACACAGAAAAGGACATAAAACACAAAAAAACTGAATAAACGCAATCCCAGAGGATTTCTATCAGTTTTTCTATTATCAGACAGCAAGTATTCTAAAGATAGAATTCAGTCAAAAATCGCCACAACACCCAGACACACAAGACAGGCACCAAGAATACCAGATTCCCTATATAAAAAAAAGATGAAGTAGACAAAAAACAGTGAATAGTGGACAACAACCAAATTACAAGAAACAACACAACACATGTTAAAAACAGCGAAAATTGCATAACATGAGCAATGGTGTATGTCCACAAACCAATAACTACTAATTGTAAACTCCCATTGCAACAAACTTTTAAAAATGTAAAGAATGCACATATATCTCATTTCTGTGGCATATTCTAGCAATACGATAAAACAGTTTCTGTTTCATACATAACATATAATTATCGGATCAAGCAATAATATAAAATAATCCGTGACCGAAAGGTTTAAGGGAGATTACTGTCTGCTGATAAGATACCTATTTTCTTTCCATTTCATTATTATTAACTTTATAAAATATTTTCACCTCCACTTCTAGCATTATCATTTTTTTGGGCCAAACCGCCAGGAAAGAAGAAATCGTTTTCACCGGCAAATATTACAGATAGTGAACTTATAATAGCGGACAAGCAATGTCATGCTTAGTCTTTGTACAAAGCTAATTCCTTGAGTGTTTTATGCCTTGACATCTAACTGATAACTTGTAGGACAAGTAACGGAAATTATTGTATTTATCAAATATGGCGGGGACCGCGCAACCTTCACGGTTCTGTTTACTAATCTCACGACCTTGGAGTGTAAATGAAATAACGATACTTCTTCGAAATCGTTAAAATTAAGGGAAAGTTGTTTCAAATTAAAATGTGTCAGATTAATTTATTATAAGAAGTAATATAACAAAAGATATTATATAAAATTTATGGGCTCACATTCTTTCTAAAATATAGATTTTACTGCAGCACTTTACTTAAAGACGTACATTTTGGAAGTCGATTTTCAGTGAAGCATTGCTCTCATCATAATTCAATTTACGGAAAAATGTCAACCATATTTTCTACTTACCAAGCAAAATTAAAACACTTTCCCCCGAACATGTCCGTGTATAAAAGTAGCCTTGAAAGTATACGAATTCACTGGATATTTATATCGGTGCTTGAAGTACACTAGATTGACAGCTGCACGACTAAAATACTGTGAGCCAGCCAGTACCATGCACGTAGATGTGGCGGGCGTTTAATAAACATGATAAAATCCCCTAAGCGCACCTATGTGCAAGTGTCAGAACCGCGCAGCATCTCACAGCACAGGTCAAACAAAAGTTTAACCTTTAAAAAATATTACTAGCTATTAATTCATACAATACAACATTATACAAAGTGACCTTACTGCTTGTACCGTCAGCTACGATTTTACCGAGCATAGTTCCGTGTGTTTCTATACTTAAATACAACAATGCGGAAATAAATTCAAATGACGTCGTCATATGTGTGTTTTATATAGTTAAAAATCTTTTTTATAAAACTAATTTGTTTCCTACCGACTGTACAATTTACCTTACATGCGCAAATATCAAGTGACGAGTCCGGTGAGGTTAGATACTTCCCTTTGTTAGCCGTTACACGCGGAAAGATACGAATTTCGCTGAAAATATAAATTTTGTACGGTTTTTTTAACGATCACATTATCCCAAATCGCCTGTACCTGCAATAGGGACTGTGACATACCTTAAAGTAGGCCCAGTAACTTGTACCGCGCTTTAAGGGTTGCCAACGTTATTTGCCTTAATTATGAGTAGGGACATCTGGTGTTCGTGAAAATAAGTTTGAACCAACTTATTACAGTGGCCTTACGTGCACACTGCAACTTTGCTTCACGCTCAGCGATTGGATGTTATAAAAGCCCTGCTATATTGGTCTGATTGCGTGCAGTGCAGCGAGGTGCAGATGTGTTCCAGGAATATGATTGGTCCGTGTGACTTGTGACGTCAGTGCCACGTGCAGAGTAGCGCTGTGCGGCGCAGTGCTGATTGAGTTCACCAACTTTTAACTCGGATCGGCAGTCGATCTGCAGAAATTACGTGATTTGCTGTCAGTAAATACGTCACGAAAACTAAGCCAATGAATTGAAGCCGGATGTGTGCAGGCGGAAAAGCGGGCTAACACTTATTTTTTTTCGATTATAACGTAAATTCGGTTGACGGGAAAAATAAGTATTGTTAGAGACACTGGAAAATCGCGGGAATAGTTGACTATTTGCTAGGCTCCAACATACTGTATACTACACTGAATGTTTCGTATCGACATTGGCTCTGGTTAGAGACAAGCAAAATTCGCGTTATCATTTGGTACCAGACTAAACTTCACTTTCCTATACATAACAGTGCATAATATGCGATTCAATTGGCCACGTAATTTTATGTGGTGTCATTTACGTGTGTTACGTCTTTGCAGAGATTGGCCTCTCTACCGTGCAAGCATTCTCCGCGGCAAGTCACGACAATATCGGCCAGCGGAAGACGTCGAACAAGTCTATAGCCATTTGGAGTCTAGTCTGCTGTCAGAAAATAACGCGAATTTTACATGAGTCTAGCTATGGTTTATTTGAAGCATTGTTTCTCTCTACATCAAACCTAGTTAGAACGGCACAAGTTGAACACACAGCATATATGATTTGTCCCAAAACTGTTCGCACGTATCACGGTTAATATACTATAGTTTATTGGGACTGTCTTAGACATTTTCGCGATTTTCCAGTGTCTCTACGTATTGTATTTCCAGAATGTGTTATGAAGAAAGTTTGGCATTGTTAACTGATTATTACATAAGTTAAACTACACTATGTAATCGATTGAGCATGAAACTATGAATAATAAAGGAAGCATTTGAAGTGTCATCTATATCCTTAATTTGTAACCATACTCTTCAGCAAGACAACAGAAATTATTGTGGCATGCACAAAGTATCAGCAGGACATCGGCAGTTAACATCAGCCCAATGTAGCAGGGCTTTAACTGTCACGTCTTAGGGTTCGACCCGCAAATCACAGACGTATGGTATCGTAGCAACCTTGTTCTGATTGGACCGAGGTGGCGCAACAGTAGCACGTCTGAATAATCGGGAGGATCCATGTTCCATCCCAGCCTCCGGCCATTCCGACTTCGGTTTCCCGTGGTTTCCCGATATCGCTCCAGGAGAATGCTTGGATGGTTCCTCAATAAAAGGCCTTGACTGACTCCCCTCCCAGCTCTTGTCATTGAACCACGTTGTGTGTCACCGTCGTTAATTACATACCGTAAACCGGGGTTACTTTGA
This sequence comes from Medauroidea extradentata, assembly GCA_003012365.1. NCBI lineage: Eukaryota > Metazoa > Arthropoda > Insecta > Phasmatodea > Phasmatidae > Medauroidea > Medauroidea extradentata. The sequence goes on along the minus strand of PNEQ01083375.1, from coordinate 56,649 downwards.
CCATTTTCGGGGTTACTTTGACAATTTAACATATTAGTTTTTGGGTTTTCTGGTAAATAAACAGATAATCTGAGCCGAGTATTTTTAATAATTCCTTTCATCCTTATAGCTAATGCTTGAAACTTTCGTAAAAAAGTAACATTAAAACCGAAATTTTGAGTTGTCAAAGTTACCCCGCTAGGTCAAAGGTTTACGGTACCTGTTGACGAGACTTACAGCTTACTTACTTGCTCTGATTGGAGCTGACATATGAGCTATGTCTGTGCACAAAGACAATCAATCAATTACCGCGAGGAATAGCTGTACGTGTGTACATACGGTACTCAAACATGTCGGTGCAAAATTAGTTTCGGGGAATTTAGTTGTCCCTAATTATGAGTCGTTACCTTGCGAAGGCAGGAGGTTGTTGTAATAATGTGACTCCCTAGCCGATGAAAATATCGAAATCTAAAGTGAGTGTACGCTATACCGTCACGGACAGAACCTAGAGACGACATCTCCAGACTTACGGTGGGCTCAGAAACGCGTGATTAGTTGACTCAGTGCTCTGGAATTTTCAATTATGCACCGAGACGTTTCATACCCGACCTTCTAAACAAATGAACTCCGAGACTTAACGATGACGACATCCGAAGGTGCTTGCCGTGTGTCTTCGTTATTAAATTTTTCTCTCTTTCTTCCCAATATCCTTCTTCCGTAAGAGAAAGGAGGTGTATTCAACTCGGTAACCTGGTACCTATTCATTTTGATGGATTGTTTACTCAGGCAGCATGGCAACTTAAGTACTTCGGCCTTTGAAATTGCCATAGTTCCCGGTAGCTTTTTAATACATGAAGGCTAATTCTGCTTCTTGTAACAGAAAATTCTCTCCCTTTACAATATACTCGCCAGGTGTAGAAGTATACTAAATTATGACCATGTAACAATATGCAGATTTAATTGAATTAGTAGTTCCATGTAGTCGTTTTAAGAATACAAAGACGATAATCATATGGTATTACTTTTTGACAAGTTTCGTATTCTTATATTTTCTGAATATGAAGTATAAATTTAAAAAATACTCAATAAGTTGATAAAATTCACAAAACGTCGACGATAATATATACAAAAGTAATACTATTTAGTGATCTTAAAGGTTATATGAAACATTCAATATTAATGAAACGTTGTAATAGCCTTCTCACATTTATAACTTAGTGAAATATAACCACAGTGGTAACTACTTGTTAATAGAGATACAAAATGGATTATAAATTTAATAAAATAATTTGTAATAATTTTTTATTTTAGTTACGAGCACTTAAATACGATTGGAAAGAGCAAATATGCGACACATTTGACTTGCTTTTACGAATAAACACAAAAACAAAGGTATTGACTGTGTTCGTAAAGTAAATAATTTGGAATATTGCTTATGCTTAAAATTATTTACTAGAGCCGCTGTTTAACGGAAAAAGAAACTGAAATTGTTGGCCATTCCTACGTACAAATATTTATCTACTGTGTAATACAAAACGTTAGCTAAATAATCAACACTTGCAAAACTTTCTCAAGTTCCTATACACATTTAAGTAATGAATTGTATTTGTCCTGTCACTGCTTCACTAGCAAGAAATAAGTGAAACCGCATAACAGGTTAATAGTGTAAATGCAGGTTTGTTATTTATCAGAGTCAGATAGTTAAGAATAATATATCAGAAATTATTCCCCAAATTCAAACGTATCTTTAATGTGCTGGAAGTTCATTCATAAATCGCATGCAACATAAATTTGTAAAGTACGTTTGTAAAACAAAGCTTAACGTTAATTGTTACATGAGGCCAACAATAAAATAATGGAATACGATCAACAAATTAATAAAAAACTACTTGGTTGCTAGGAGAGTAATAATATATTTACAATTTGACTACGTAGCGTACGACGAAAATTTCTGTTTCGGGTGGGCATGTAAAGTGAAAAAAAAAATTGTATTGCACACACACACACGCATATAATATATTTATTTTAATTCATATTGATATCGGTTATTTAACTCTAACACACGCTTGTGTTTTTTTTTTCAGATTCAATCAAAATAATTTATAAAAATAATTACCAGTAGTAATCCATTCTAGCTTCGTGAATAAAATACGCGTTAAAATGCATGGTACTGTACCACGGGTTAATGAACAGAACGAAAGGAAGGCAATACTTGCTACAGAATTATTCTGCAAAAAATAGCATTTAATTTTTGACATGAGAACATACGATGGTGCCGACTTCATTGTTTTGTAATAACGCTCTTTGTTACAGCATAAAACTTCTCTAAAACATCAAGTAAGGTGCATGAATGATACAGAAGTATAGTTATGAAACAAGTAACTAGATAAAAGCTGAATTATTTTTACTTGGTATTCAATGTTTTATAATATATGAACCAAAAGAAAAAAACCACCCTCCTGACTTGAGCTCCTTATTTGCTATTGTTTTCCGAGGAAAGTAAATCGTTACTGTAATTATGTAAGGACATTGAAACTACAAACTGTGACAGTATTTTCATGATGGTTTCTTGCGAGTCGTTGATTTTCCAACATTGTATAAGTATGTATAAATACAGGATAGAAGTATGTATAAGTAAATACATACGTATGTATAAACTTAGGTGTGTGTGTGTAAATAGGAAATTCGTATGGTGGAGAGTATTACAGCTTTATACTTATTGGTATCTTCTATTTTCTTTTACACAGTACCGAACTGAACAGTGAAACTGAAACATTGATTGATATTTCACAAAATACTAAACAAACACCACTTTTGAAAATCAATAACAGAGTAACACTCGAATAGATGATAATTTGCCAGTTCGTGTTCTACGACTCACGAATCTAGCACACATATGTTTCACGTTAATTAATCTACCCACAAATGTTAGGTACTGAGAACATTATAGGTCTATAATTCGTATGCATACAGTAAAAAAAGATTAGAGTATTTCTTACCATTTAAACGTTGGAGGATTTTATTGGTCAAAAATAGTGAACTTCATGTTCAGGGAAGAAGGCAAGGTGATCAAGGGAGCAATGACCACTCCTTTTTTCTTTATAGTGTACGTCAGAGAGGAATACGTAATTACAAACATATATAAATGTTTATGTAGGGACTCTTCTTAATTGTGTTTAAGTGCGAAAAATCAAAATGCCGTTAGTTTTGTAGACCTTACTTGGCAGTACATTTACCTCTTAAAGAGAAAAAAATAGGTTAGCCAGTTTTTCCCATTACGGAATTTCAAAGTCGAATTGTGAATGTTTTACTTCATACACCCCCCCCCCGAAAACCAACGAACATAGTCAAACGAAATAATTTAATGAGAAGTTACATGTCGCGGGCTATAGGTTGATGTATATAAAAACCACTGTAAAAATATTTTTGTGTTTCGAAATATTTCTAAAATTTAAAATACTTATTTTATAATTTTTTAAAATAACAAACGTCTTTCTAGTGGATTATTATGTGCTTCAGGCCATAGTCTGTGACGTATAGTGTCACCGTGAATCATTTAGTTTAATTTTGTTGTTTGGTTTTAGGGAGGTGTAAAAAAGTTTCCTAAATAACCTCCACAAAACGAACACTTACTCATGCAGATATAATATAATGATTCTGCCCTACTCGAATGCCCTTAAGGCCTCGCTCTTTAGTTTTGCAGTGGTTAAGAAAATATTTTTTTAAACGCCAAAATTATTTCTTACAGTTTTAACACGTATATATCATTGTTTGTGTCTGAATTTTTCTGTTGTAATACGTAAACCGGATTTTTTTAGGTTTTTGCCCCTGGAACGTCACAAATAAAATTTTTCAAAATTATGTTTTGCTAGTAAACTGTACATTCTTTTGAAAAGCGCTCTGGAAAAATTGTGTATCGTATGACTGTAAACAGTCTCATAATTTTCCAAAGAACTTGGTTAAAAAATATTCGTGTTATTTGCAATTGTTTGAAATAAATTAAGGAACATTGCCTTAAGAAGGGCGGCATACAACCCCCCCCCCCCATCCGTGGCCCCCGCCGACCCTCATTTGTCAGCTCGTCCGTGTAAGTGGAGTCGAAGGGGATGTTTTAAAGTTTGCAGGATTACGGAAGGGGTAGTAGTAGGGGCAGGCATTTGGCTGAAATATTTGTACCGGCTAGGGGTGGGGTGGTTGTAGAAAGAGGGTTGAGAAGAACGGGAAAGTTTACATTTCCGCCGTGATGTATCTGGTGAAGTGACGACACATAATGCGCCCACGCCTGCGGCCTCGTCGACTGTAATAACGAGCGTTAATCACTCGGCTGGATTCACGCCCGCGCCTAGAGGCGTGGTTTGCGCACACTTTGCACTCGTGTGCGTAGGCGCCGAGGATTTCCGCTGCTCTCCGGAATTTGCAACGACTGCCCGGGAAGTGACGTTTGTAAGGGAAACACAGATGAAATCAGTGTCTACCGTGTTTTATGGACGGCAGTCTTGATGTTGTGCGGTAAATATAATTTCTTTATTCGTAAAAGTGCCTTTTTCTAAAACCCAAGAACTTTTTTTTTCTCTACCGTCACACATCCTTTATACATACAAACTAATAATTTGAAATGACGCCAGATTATCAACATTAAAATAAATAAAAAAACATGTTGTGAATCCAAAATTTAAACTTCCTGTTCGTTTTGCTGTATGTTTATTCCATGTTTAAATTGAACATTTGCAAATATATAGTGGCGAAATTTTTTGTAACTGTAAACAATTTTTTCGTTAATGAAACTATAGCTACGTTCTGTATAAAGAATAAATGTTAATTATTTATTTGTTTAATTGTACTGAAGTGTTTTTGAAACTTTTTAACCAAGGTGCATAAAAATCTACAAATTAAAATTGTGTGTATGAATTCGCTATCGATTGCTCGTGCCCACACACTTACACACAGATAAATAAAAAATATATACATATATTTATATATAAATTACATAAGGAAAGAAACTATATGTATGAAATTATATATATAACATAAGAAAATAAACTATGTTTAGAAAATTATGTATATACTATCTGTCCCCCGCGGCTTTGCTCGCGAGTACTATTCGTAACTGATAATATTTACTTTAACAGAAAAATCTCTTTGTACATAAAACGAATGATGCTTCAGTCATCAAGTATTAGAATGTCCAAGCTGCTAGTTGAACTAACTCTGCAGCAGTATAAGTAGTTACAGCTGTCCGCGCAAAAAGCAGTCTTAAGTTTGTTCCTGCCACTAACAGCGACTTCGTCTAGGCCTTATTTAAAGCTCTGTAAATTTTACGTTGTGTGGTTATTACAGATACCTAATGGTAAGTGGTTAATCGAATGAAATAGTCTGATTTACCCTGTGCACAACCATTGGTGACGGTGCCCTCTGTTATATATTTTCAAAATATTCACATGAAGTTTAATGTAATTAGAAAGTTTTGGTGGGAAAAGGTTTCGCGAAAACGTATTTGGTGCCCCAACCTTCAGATTAATGAGATGATATAAGTGAACTGATGTTGTCGATGAACCTAAATGGAAAATTAACTGCATAATACATTTTAACCCTTTTAAACGACTTCATGTAAATTGCCATAATTCGATTTGCCTTATAGTGTTTGTGTGTCAGAATTGAACGTTCGCATGTATCATTTAACGGATTTCGAGCCCAGAACTTCCCGGAATGTAGACTAGAACATCGAAATAATTCATGAAAATAAAATTAATTTTAAAAAATAAAACAGTTATGTCCTGGGCTTATAGAGGTTGTACAACACCACGTCTCGATAGGTTACTGTACAGTGATACTCCTTATAAGTTATTTCTCGCTGCTAGTACTTGCTTTTCGGATCGTCAGCCTTACAAGTTTACAAACTTTGTTTTATTACTAATAAACAAGTTATATTATAATGTAAAAAAATAACATATAATATTTAAATACTTACGTAAGTATCACTCTGACGCGAACAACACCTCAATATTTCTACTGGTTAGATAGATATCACGGATTGAAGGAATACAAATTTTGTGCTTTGTCACCCATTTGGGTGTCGAATTTCAAAATATTTTTAATTCACATTTTAGACATGTGTATAAGTATCAAATTGAAGTGTAAATCACGACGCTAGCCCATTCAGTCGAATCAAAATCGATTATTCACTAAAAACACACATGGCCACAGCTCAGTACTAAAAGATCGAATTAATTTTTATACTGTTTTGCGATAATTTGTGTAATCATCATCCTGAAGCAAAAATTAACTATATAGCTCGACGGGTTCGATAGATATCGAGGATTTATCTAAAACACATTCAAGGTCTTTTCACCTTTGAAGATAGTGAATTTCGAAAAACCCTTTAATTATGTTTTAGAATGCTTTATTGGTGTATCTTGGACGTGAAAAAAATGCCAATAGTCCGCTGAGCGTAAGATACATCGACAATTAATTGAAAACACTTTTCACTACTTTTCATCCCTTTTCACCTCCTTAGGTGGCGAATTTCGAAAATTTGTGAAATTACTTTTCAGATATTTAAGTAAGCTTCAATCTTAAACAAAAATCACATCGCTACATAAAAATCAATGGGATCTATATATTGCGATTGTGATTCGAAAATACATATATTATTTTTTCTTAATTTTACCTCTTCGGGCTCGAATTCAGAAAACATATTTTAATAGTATTTAAGATATTTACAAAAGCATCAATCAAAACAAAGAGCACTTCGATATATCGATTGGTTCGATAGATATGGAGGAATAACCAGAAATACATTTCACGTATTTTCACCCCCATAATTAAAGAAATTCGAAACGTCTTGGAGTCGTGTAATAGGCATTTGTATACGTAACTATTTGAAGCAAAAATCACGACGATAGTCAATTGCGTTCCAGTGATATAGACGATACTTAAAAAACACATTTTGTCCCTTTTTACTGCTTGGGTTTCAAATTTCAAAAAATTCTATAACTACGTTTTGGACATTTACGTAAGCAACATTTTGAAGTGACTACCAACTCTCTATTCCGAAGGATTCGATAGATATCGATAGTAAATCGGTAACGCATTTAAGGTATTTTCACCCCCTTAAATGTTGAATTTCGGAAAATCCCTTCTTAGTACTCGCCTACGACCTGAGGGGAACCCCCACAAAAATTTTCACGGTTTTAGGTCCAGTGGTTTGGGCTGCAGTTTGATATGTCAGTCAGTCAGTCAGCTTTCATTTTTAAATCTAGGGAGATTAGATAACGAAAGAAAATTATGTATTGTTTGTTTCCTAGTGAAATGTCTCTAATTTTCTATACTAACACCAACATAATATTCCATTTAAAATCTGAATGTACTATTTTACACCACAAATAAATAGGAACTTTATTTTCATAACTTGAATCGACCCGAAATGACGGAAATGAGGGTCAAAGATCTATGACGTACCCTAAAAAGATTGTTACTAATATCGACGAGAAAATAATACCATCTACGTCAGGTAATTCATTTTTTGTTCTATTACCATTTTGATAAAAGATTCTCTTTTGAAAGTGCTGGTAAACGAACATCATGGTTTACATGGGTGACTGCAGGTCTAGATGTACATATTTAAGGCTACTATCGTACACTGGAGCTGAACTATTTTACGTATTACTTCTGCTGGGAATTTGGAACATGGTACTGAACAAGTCAGGCGCATAGAAGACATATCTGGTTTTCGCTCGGATAGTCGTTTAGATTTCATTACTGTCAGATGCAATAAGGAGATTGCCACAAATATTGACTTTACTCCTTTATTTATTTCTCATTCTCACAAGTTCCGTCGCCAGCCCATTTGTACTTTCTTCTCAATTTCCCTGCCATCTCCGTTTCTTTCAAGCTAGTTTTTTTGCCAATTATCAATTCAGTTTTATATGCATTACATTTTCGTTCTATTGTTTTTCCTACTCAAATTCTCAACTAAGTTTCCCCCTTTATGCCATTTTCTAGCCAACTCTATTTTCCACCCGACTATTTTTCGCACTCTAGTTCCCTACATACTCAAATACTTTTACTTCTGCACGTTCCTTCCTCATCCATTTCCCTCCACACTCTATTTCACTCCTCTATTTGTACCATCTCTCACCACATAACTCTCCCGTTTTGGATTTCCATTGCTAAAGCTGTTCGAAAGCTCATTATTTTTATAATTACTTTAGACGTATACTAGTGCTTTCAATATTTAACCGTTGATTTAGATTTTGCGTGCAGTATTCACAAGTGAACATAATAAAACGCTATGTAAATGCAACTTATTCACGAAAATACACACACACATTTTTTTTTCAGTTAGGTTACGTATAAGGTAAAGTCTGCGTACTGGGCAAAATAAGTAGTGGAAACGCATAAATTAATTATAAAAAGAAACACTTTGCACCTTAAGGTCACTGCCTACCACGCCCTTTAAATGCGCTGTAGTGTGTTGGTAAATACGTTTTATTTACGAAACTATTACACATGTGTCCATTTTGCCAATGTACGAATAGAAAATTTACTTCAAACGATGGCGAGAAGGTAGTTTCAAACCATTACTTCATTTTAAAACATAATTATTTCGGACACAGACAAAATGGCTAAAAACCACCTTTTCAAGCAATTTTACGTCTGCAAGAATACTCACGGGGCTTATGTGACATTGCTTTAGAAAGATGCAACGGACTTTCCTTAAAACGATTTCACCAATAAACAGATGGGGCCACCACTGAAAGTGTCAGTCCGGCTTGTGTTTGCTCTACGATACCACTGCATGCTGTTTCAGTGTCGGGCGATAGAGGTGATACCGCACAAGATGAGCCGGTCAACATCAACGTTGGCGCCGTGCCTCACTTAAACAAATACACGACCAGTAGGCGGGCGCCTTAAGAAAGTGCTTACCTTACTATGGAAAGCTTGTAACAGTTATGTGGGTGGAGTATTAAGGCTCGGTTTTAGTAGTCATATTAAATTTTATTATTTTTCGCTTTTTGGGAATTTTAAGAAGAATAATTTTAAATATGCGACTCTACCGGAAATTATATTTACATTTCGCCACTGTACAAACCTTGCGATTGAGCTGTTAACGTATAATTACGCCGCAATGTGTGTGGCAACATTTTTGTATTCGTAATTTGTCCGACATATTGCGACCTGACTATACATTACTAGCTCTATTGCCATGCTTGTACTGTAGCTCAAGGTAAATAGAATTTGCGGTATAGTCGCTGATTTAATATTTTTCTTCTCAGAATTAAAGAAAAGCGAATAATAATAAAATTCAAAATGGGATCAGAAACAGAGCCTTAAGCAACGTAATTCCATTGTGGGAGGAAGCAGGAGTACCCCAAAAATTCTTGTCAGATGAAGTTAGCGAGCACCTAAGTTACCCTCACGTGTAAATCTGGAGCTGGCATAACGTATCGCCGTGGTGTCTGTCGTGAGATCTGAACCCTGTATTACAGTCTCTTCACTTCGCTCACAGAACCGTGATGACTACAGTCGTGCGCCGTACTGTATACACATCTGTGGCAGCTACTGGACAGTTCTGGATGCGAATAGTTGTGGTGTAGGGGTCAGATCACTCGCCTTCCGCTGCGGTGATTCGGATTCGATCCCCGACCAGTTCACTCCCGATTTCAGCATGTTAAAAAAAACAGTGCACTGTGATGCATTGGTGACATTACAGATATTTATTACACCCGAAAGGTGTATATGGAAAAAAAAATTAAGCTAACATACTAAGCAGTATAAAGCAAACGGAAACATAACTGATAAATAAGAAAAAATAAGCAATCACGTGATTCAATTGGTTACGTATTATAAGACTGTTTAATATACACAGTATGTCCAAAAACTGCTGTTTACTATGCATACCTCGCAAATCCTGGGCTTGTTTGGAGACTGAAAATGTTAGTGTCAAAATGTTGTACGATGACATTTCATGTGCCCAATGTGGCAATACAGCGCAGAGATAATTTCCTCTTGCGCTACACAGATATTTTGCTTATCCTTAGACCACTGTTCTGACAATAATATTATGGATGCTGTTTCAAATTCCGAGCATTTAAAACATGATTCTATGTTAACTTGACGTAAAATACACATAAAATAACACCCGAACGTGGAGTAAATGATGGAGATTTCTCCGTTATGTGTTGTCACATTTTGCGCGCAAAATATCATCGTACAACAATTTTCTACTAAAATTTTTGTCTCTAATTTAGCCCAGGATTCGCGAAGTATGCTTATTATGCGACAGTTTGTGAACATTCTGTAAATTTAAAACGTAAGTTTTAAATAATTACTCAAAATCGTAGAAACGATAAATTCCTCCAAACCCATAAATAGTTTACTTTGGTGTAAACGAAGCGTAATGGGCTTTTTAAACAAAATAAGTTACATGAATAATACTCTAAAATTAATGTAAATTTTAATTTCGACATACGCTAAATCAAACTGTCACAAAAATATTTTAGCGTAAAAGAGTGTGAAATTATGAAATATTTTATTCCATGACGTAGGCTTAAATAATATAATACTTATAAATAAACTTTAATGAATGATGTTTATTACTATGTCAAATGCAAAACATATTATTTTACATTTACATTTTAGCGGTGTTAAATAAATATTTGATAGAAATAATGCTGACGTATACACCACTAACGACAAATTAAAAAATTAAAAAATCAAGTTAATTTGCTGAATACGCACATAAAAATAACTAGATTTTCGTAAATGAGTGCATTAAAAATTAGTATGTATATTTACTAACTCAGTTTAAAAAATGGTTCAATAAATGCTATCTATTTTGATTTGCAAGCAAAATAAATCACAACCTTACATTTATTTGTAATCAGCGTAGTGATAAATGAACCATTATGTCTTTTTGCCAATTTACGAATTTATGAGATAATTTTCAATAATGTTATTATCTTTTTAAAACATAATTTCAGATTTGTAAGCTACTTCAACATATTTGGTTCTGAAATATTGCAAAGGTTTTACGTTCTGGTATTGTTTATAGCGTTCGGAAAAACAAATACAAACCTTCCTACTCGGCGAGCATCTGCCCATACGTGAAAAAAGTAATTCAAGAAAAATTATTAACGTTCCTTAATAAACATCTCGTCCCCGCGTGGGTACAGTACGGCTATACAACAGAGTTAACAGGTGGCACTGCAAATAATTGTTTAACTCATCCAACGAGAGTAAAGAAATGTGATTCTTCATACTTCAAGAGCAAAATTATAGCATATGGCAGCAGAAGTATCGTACATCAACCAGAAATGTTGCTTGCTAGTTAGGGAAAACTACTATTGCAATTGCACACGTTCCTGGGCATGAAACGCAGTATTATTATACGTACCAAATACTTGGCACACGTGCCAGATTTCTGGGCTTATCATCATTCACCAATATCGAAACATCGTTGCCATTTTTGTGTACCTGCGATAAGGTACAATATTTTAGTTAAACTTACTAGGATTCTGGAGTGGCTAATTTGTGTACGATAACTGCAGTATGTTCGAGTAACTATCTGATATTCACGCGTCATAAAATATATTTTTCTTTTTTGCTCTACAGTTATACATTTATTTACCTGTAAGAGTATATTTATTCTCTCACAAGCATGAATTTTTAGCTTAATTTTTTCAGTGTTATCAATATTAAAAACAATCTTACGACTTGCCTGTTTTAATCTGTTTTGTAAATGTGTATATTCGATTTTAATCTTTGTTCTTCGTACCCTAAATTTTCCAGCAAGGTTTTGAAGAGATGACAGTTGTTTTGACTAAAAATTACTTCTTTTTTGAAAGGTGCGAAAAGAAAACTATGTTGATGATGTTGAAAAAATTTTTGTGCTCGAAGTGATTTGCCTTTGATATTACAATTATGTTAAATGTTATATTATGTGCTAAATATTGTACTGCGCAGTAAGGTCAGTTAAAAATATTATTTCTCTAAGAGATGAGTAAATATGAAGTAGTATTGCGTCAAAAAACCGATGAGAAATTTTGTTAACTTACTTACAGAATAAATTTCCTCGCTACAACGATTTTTGAGTGTCGTTAATAAAATTGATTTCAATTAAAATTTTTGGATTTATTTTTCTTTCTTAGAAGCAACACTTAACCGCATTTACCGCAATAGTATTACTCGTAACTAAATAGAACGCGTTATAAATAAATAAATAAATAAATAAATAAATAAATATATATATATATATATATATATATATATATATATATATATATATATATATATATATATATATATATATATATATATATATATATATATATATATATATATATATATATATATATATACACACACACATTTCTAAGTGGTCCCAGTAGCTTTAACATATTTAATGCGTACGAAAATGACTAAAGAAATGTACTTCTTTGGTTGTGTGACTGAGTTTTCCTTTTAGTATTATAGTTTCTATTATTTTGCAAACTTGCTTGAGATACGTCACGTGATTATATTATTTCGTAAAATAATCGTTATTGTAAATTATGATATAGTTGCTTAGAAATAAATACATATTATATATCTTAATGTTCAAGTGGTAAGTTTACTAGCAAATGTAAACACACGCACTAACATTTTTATGTACGTTTATACACTTTTGCGCTTGAATGACTAAACGTATGTATGCATTGGTCTATATTGTTTATATGTATGACAGCAAGGTAAATTAAGTACGAAAACGCGTGAGAATGGAATCATGTATATACGCATGTAAATGTTATTTAATATCTGGATGTACGATTGAATGTGTGTAGATATGCACGTAAAACGTATGCACTTGTAATGTTTATGTGTATGATTGTATTTTTATGTAGTAGTGTATTTTTTAATTTATTTATTCAGGTACTTTAGAGAATAAACGATAATACTAACGAAATATATTTTACACTGATACAGCACTATTTTCAAAAAATTATGAATATTTATATATATATATATAATTTAAGGGATGCATATTTCTTAGTTAATGGAAGTGCGATGTTGGCTTTGTGTTCAATGAGAGTGATGATTACAGTTATTAACCAAGAGCCTTAGGTGGTTAAGTAATTGGTTATGCTTAGAATATATTTTGGCCATTAGGATTTGATATGTACTGTGCTGGCAAAGTGTTACCATCTAGTGCAATATGAAGTGATATTTCAAAATTATTACATTGTTAGTTGATATGTTCAGAGTGCTAGATTAACAAAGAAAACAGTTAATATTTTTGTAATAAATTTAGATTGAATAATATATACATAAATCATATTTCCTCTTTGTACATGTTTGATCGCATTAAGCGTGTGTTTAAAAATACTTTTTTTGTTCTATTCTGAGTTTAATATTTTGAGTTAATTTTGACAGTTGTATATTGAAAGAATTTAGGGTTTTAGTGAAACTGCCTGCACATCGAGAACAGTTAACTACATACATTAGGCCTACTAAGTTAGTAAATAATGACAAAGAACACGAAATGAAAGATTTTTAACATTCCGCAACAGGACGTATAAATACGCGTCATAAATCAGCAGGAGGCCACATCTCATTATATTCTACGCTCGTTTCTAGTATAATGACACGCAGTTCTGTATAACAAAGAACCTACGTAAGTGTTTTATATTCCAAGGGGTTGTTTTCCACAATTTTAGTAAGTAAATTAGTCCACTTTGCTCTGACAAATACAGCAAAGTATAAAATGAAGGTTGGCATAGTACAAAACAGCTATAACAACATTCTAATAAAACACGTTAGGTGTCATTATGGAGACAACCAATATCATTCTAACTAAAAAAGTATTATATCAAATTAAAACAACAATTATGTGACGTAAGTAAACATATTTATTTTTATACGTGTACTATTATACGTTCATTATATCCAATTATATACATGAAAATAACATTTATGTATGAACAGTAGCACCTCCTTTCTCCATTCCCAAATTTTTTTTCTTTCCCTTGGTTTACACCTGTGATTTCTGACCTCATGCAAACCTCATACAGCATAACTGTATTTCTTTCTACACTTTCTTGCATATTACACCATTTTGGCAGGTCTCTAGAAACGTGTATTAGAGGGACTCAATTGAATGTATTTTTAAAAAGTGTATACTCTTAAATTAAGTAGATAAACAAGTTGCTTATTAGAATAAAAGCATTTTAGATTACTGATCTCAGGGCACATTAAATAATTTAAATTAGTATTACTGTGTATGCTCAAGCAAAATAATTTTTTTTTACAATTGTCACACTTTGTAATCCTTCGTCCGTAAAGTAGACAGTGTAGTAAAATAGTTGGTTTACGTCTCTTCCATATTACTGCGAGAAACATACGGACTGTAATAGAAACAAGGTGTGTATGTAAGAAGTCAGATTGGTTTCAAGTACCAGTGTAACTTACCGAACCAAAATTAGTTCCATTAAACTAATGTATGACCAGATAATGAAGCGACGCAAAGTTCCACTCACTCTTACCTTTCTAATTGTACAGGTTGACTAAAAAGAGGCGAGAAGATGATGCCGTTATCTTCCACATATTATTATTAATGCTTATTAATACTTCACGGTTGTCGTACACACCCTGTGACAAACGCTTATACAAACCATACTATGAAATAGACAAGATAAAAATTTTAATCGCAGTTTTACATTAACACAACTGGAATACAACATCCGCCATCGTTGTTACAATTGTCTGGTAATTCACAATTGTTTTATATTTGCCTGCAAATGAATTCAGAAATAAAACTGGTTTGAAATTTCTGGGTTGTTGCCTCTATCAGGAATCCCTCCGTCACTGCATCAATAGCGGAAGATATTTTTTGGTAAAATGTCAAGCTGTTAGTTTTCGAGGAAATTTAATATAAATTAAAAAAAAAAAAAAAACAGGGAAGTGGGAATGTGGGGTAAGGTTGTTCGTATATACGGAGAACATTACGTGAATTAGTTACCAAAACTATGTAGAAAATTCATACTAGTTAAAAAGTCGAAAGGCCTTTCAGTTACGAGGGTCTAATATACCAGTAAGCGGGAATGTAGGGTAGCAGGTTCTTCACACTATAGTGTTATTTTTCTAGTATTTTATCGTAATCAGAGTGACTGGCAGCTTTTTGAATGACCTGACCACCTTTGTATCAGACAGTAGCACAATTACGTTTGTCTCATTTGTTTCACCTACTACTAATCTTGTTTCAAAGTTTACCTTGCTCGCATTTGAACTGTTTCAGCTTTCATTATCGCTTGCACGTTACCAGTGAACAGACTGAAACATTGATAGATTCAGTTTAAGCATCTGTGTGGGCAGCTAAGTAGATAGAACTGCGAAAAATGTTTTTTTTTTATCTCTGTGTGTAGCATATTAAGTGTAGAAACGTGTCTGTTTTAGCTTACTTTCTGACGGGAAAATTAGGTTTATGAGGTCATCCTTTATGTGTGTGTGTCACCCCTTAAAGCTATTGAACCAGTTGACAGAATTTCACACAACTTTGTACACATATACTACGTTGTAATCTAACTTGACTTTCATATATTTCGTTTACATCCTCTTTATTTATTCAAAATAATTTTCGATTAAGCTAAATATCAAAGGAACCATACTATACAATTTCATCAAACATGCTACACGTATACTGCATTTAAAGATGTCTTGACGTTTGTGTATTTTGTTTATGCTGGCTTCTATTTTTCGTGAGATAGCGGCCCTTTTTTGTATTTTTAGCATAGTATATCATTTCTTAGTAAATATTTTCCAGAATTTCACCAAAATTGGTACACATATACTATATAAAGAGCTGACTTGAATATTGTCTATTTAGTTCATTGTGGGTCCTTTTTTATCTAAATAGCAGCCATTTTTTTATTTTTAGCATGGCATTACGGGAATTACATATATAAGGAAAAAATTTTCAGAATTTCACCAAACTTAATACACACAGACTGCACTGCATACAAGTCGGACTTGACTTATGCGTATCTCGTTCATCCATTTGTAATATTTTGAAAACAGCGGCTATTTTTTTATCTTTATTACGAAAACACTTCTCGGAATTTTCTTTTCCCAATTTAAATAAACTTGATACCCGTATATCACTTAATGAGATGACTTATCTTTTGAGTATCTCGTCGTTTATCACATGTCTAAGTCAATATTATCTCTTAATATTCCTAGATGTACGTAAACGATTAACTCATTCAGGGTAATTTGCACCCACTTTGAGGAAATTAGGCTTATCAGTTATGTTGTAACTTCTTGTTTATGCTCCTATAGCAAAAAAGAGAACATATTCAAACGCTTTATCCTCATTTGCTACAAAACTACTGCTTTCTTAGCTCAGCATTCCACATTAGTTTTGGTCAGTTGTTCGTAATTATTTTGGTTAATACATAAAAGTCCGACAAAATTAATAGTTTTTTAATTAAACATGCTTTTAAAATGAGGATAAAAACATTACCAAGTAAACTGGAAACGAAAACATAAACAGCTCAATATCGATTATTTAAATTTTAATAGTTGCAAGTCATAGGTGTAGTACACAAATCGCACGATTATTTATTTATTAACGCTGCAATGCATAATGAGCAACATCAAAGAAAAAATATTACGATACGTGCATTACCTCTAACAAGCAGCAACAAGTGTTTAATATACGTGACAGAAATATAATTGAAACATTGTAATATTTCTACAACACTTCACACATATAAAGAAAACATTGGTGCTATTTGGTACCCAATAAGCAGCACCTACCTACAATAGGTAAACATTCATTAACTGTGTTGTTTAAACAGCAGCAAAACTAAATCACGCTAGGGTTGTTTGTTTAGTTTCAAATTTCTGATTTTTCGATGGTTTTTTGTCATCCCTACTTCACATAGACTTGATACAATTTATTAAATGTAGAAGCCCTCAAGTTTATAATTATTTTCATCTAACTAAACCGTATCTGAGTTTAAGGAAGAATCGTGTTCAATTCCAAGTTTGAACATCTTGATTACTGTTTTGCCTGGTTTTCCGAAATCACTCTCTTCCCTATTTTAGATTATTACGGTTGCTGGTTTCGTATTGAAAGACCTCGTGGTTGACGGAGTTTTAAAGTATTCCTAATTTTATCTTAATCAATTTTCAATATAGTATTTATATTCCGCAAAGCAGACATTGAGATTTGTAACCTTTATGTTATTGACATTGTGCTGTGCGTAAAAACTACCATTTAAAAAGTAACCCAAAATTCTACAAAAAAAAAAAAACATAAATTCTGAAAATACATTAACCCACCTACTAAATACCTTACGTTTCTTGCTATCTAGATTGATTGCGTTCACATCAATGGTTGTTTTAATTCAGTAACAACTATAGGAAACTGGAGTTTACCAAAAAAGTATTAATAAGCAGACACATTTATGTGGATATTTTGATGAGAAAAGTGCAAAAAGCTAAATTTTGCCGCAAGTAAATTAAAATTTACACAGTAAGTCAGGTGGTTTACCTCTAACAAACCATTGTTTGTATTCCTGGAAATTGTAATTATAAAATTAATAGGATATCAGCATTTTTAGTTGAATTCCGTAACATGTGAGCAACTGAGCAGTTAGAAATTAATTACCATGATAATTAAAATTCAGTTTACACACATTACAAATCTAGCTACGCAATCCTTTTCGCCCACTCTTACGAAGGTTTCAAGCTAATACATTGGTATTGTCCGAAGTGCCAACTCATAAATACGTTATCGCAGTATGTTCAGAAAAACAAGGGTAAGAAATTAAATGCTTCGTAATCCTCTACAACCACGAATATTCATTTGTCCAAAATTTGAAAGTATTTTAAATTGAGTAAGCCTTATGGTGGAAGGAAGTAAGTTGACATACAAACGCAGCAAAATATTGTGGATGTTATAAGACATTGCACATTGCAGATAACTTGAGTCAAGAAATATTCAGTGTATGATATTCACATGCAACGCTGTGTTACATTTTACGTGAATAAATTTTTTTCAATTCCACCTACATTTTCATCATTTTTTTATTTTATTTGGAAAACCAAGCTTTTATGAAGAATGTCGAAACATGGTAATTATAAAATTGATAGAGAACAATATTTTATGCACACGTTAACAGTAACGAACGTTACACAGTGTTGTTTCGAAATTAAATCAGCATTTTTATGGTCCACCGAAAAGGAAATTTAGACTTCGAAATGAAATCACTTTGATCTACCATTCAAAATTCTTTAACTGATGACATCTTATTACATGAAGCTTTATGTATATTAACGTTGTTTCATAAAACGTGACGAATAAGTGTTCGTTAAACAGTATGTACAGTTAGAAGGTTAATTTACGGTATTTTGTTAAGTTTCGATAAATACAATTGTTTCTAACATGTTAGACACACAGACATATTTTGTCTTTTGTCAATGGCTGTCATAGAGGAAACTTTTTTTTTTTTGCTTCGGAAGTATCATTTTGGCTTCTCTAACAACGAGCTACATTCGTGACCCAGCTAATATATAATTAGTATAAAACACGTCACCTTCCACAAAATACAAATGTAAGTTTTTACTGTTTGCAATAATATTTTCTCGTAGTACATTTCCTCTGAAAAAAAAATAGCCAAAATTAAGTAAAATAATTATAATACTTGAAGTTAATACTTAAATTAAATATTCGAAGCCCTCCGACTCACAGGATACTAAATTTCAAATCGAACAGACAAGTAGATTCGCTCGCATTCATAAAAAAAACTAGAAAAGAGTTGATGATATTTAAAAGGGTTAACAGATTTTCTAGAATAATAGCTAACAACACTCTCGACCAAGTCACCTTTCAAAAAAAAAAAAAAAAAAGCTAAATCAAAATAGGTTCATTTGTTTAGGAGCTACGATGCCACAGACAGACACGGTCAAACTTATGACACCCCTCTTTTTGCGTCGAGGATTAAAAACACAAACATTCGCGAATTATAAACATTTAATTTCATAAACATTATATCTCTCACTTTTCACGAATTTACGTTATTGAGTATGGGTGTGATAAATAGTCATATTTACCACCAAAATGCGTGAACACGAAAAGAAGACATGTATATGGAGCCACATAGCTTTTAGGGAGCAACTTAAACCAGACTGCTGTAGTCAAAGTTGAAATTTTGGTAACCTAACACTTAATTTACTATATTTTCGATTTTGTTAAATGTTAAGGTGGCACCAGAAGTAAATATATATTTGTGTGAAAATAATTTCATGCAAAAAATCTTCCCACGAATTCATTTTATGGCATCACAATATAAGCCCAAGATAATTACAAATCAAATTACAGTGTCACTAACTTTTGAAATGTTTACTTGGACGATAATGTGAAGTTCCCTTAGCCATAAAACTAACAATGTTTTTTTTGTTTGTTTTGTAACATGTTTATAGGCAACGAATAGGTTAACTAACGTACTGATAACTGTTTGCTCTCATTATTTTGTCATTAAGTTTGTTGTGCGGTACTATGTTAATAAACATTGGTGTAAGAAAATCATTAATAATAAACATACCAAATACAACTTCCGTTCTCGTAAGCTTGTTTATTTGATTTTAGTTTTCGACACCATATTATTTATTCACAAGTGATATTTTTCAAATCATAAACTTTTTTTTTCAATCTACCATAGCACCCGAAAAGTCCAGAGGATTGAGATTTCATTTTCGGCGACTTCATCGCTACAAACTTGAAGAAACTTTCAGGACACACGCATAGCTTAACACGTTTCAGAACTGTCAAAGTGAACCACAGTATAGTATATACAGTGAAACGGCTGACTGTCACAAGAAAAATTTTTCATAAACTTGTATGCGTGCTGACATGTTATTTGCACAGCTGCAAGAAATGTTTATAATACCGGAAACTTATTTTGCAATTTTGAAAACAATACAATATGTGTATTTCCAAATATGGGTGCACTCTAGGGGGGGAAAAACATCAAATTTTATATGACACCTAGTGTTTATAGCTTCTTGTCGCTAGGACAAGGGACCCGGGTTCAACTCCAGCCGATGAGGAAATTTTACATTTACCCTTCCCGAGTTCAGGATAGGGTGTTATGTCGTCTCCTTATTCCCATCCTGCGAAAATCAATGGTGAACCATCGCAGTTTCGTCTTTGCATAGACGCACCTCAGGTGATTCCTCTTGATGTCCAAACCAGCCTTCTGGCAGCAAACTCATCATCACCTACAATTTAATATTATTTTAAGGTTAGAATTGGTGAGTAATTGGTAACGTTATAATGAATTTATGTACGTTTCAGTCAATGCCACTTACAATGCACATTTCATTTAGAGTGTAAGAATGCAGTGGACGTGTATATCGGACCAAAATGTCACAATTTTGTACATGCATATAATTGAATAGAGGTTTATACGACACTTAACTGGTGTTCTTAAAAATGCTATTAATTTTTATTTAATTTATCTATTATATTCTTTAGAATTTTAACAAATCATATTATACTTGATATGCGAACAGCCACTACATTGAGAGCTTCACATATTACGCCACAAGACTTCTATCTGAATTAACGAAGAACTATAAGGTTTATCAGAGGAAGAGGGTAAGAATAGCTGGTTACGTATATCATGACTGATTCATTGACAGCAACGCGTAGGGAAAATTGTGTATAAGCTTCTTCACATAACGGTATTTTTAAAATATTAAAATAAATTTCTAAAACAAATGACACAATTTTGTAAATTTTAATTATACTGACAACATATCTTGGGAAGAAATATTTTTTAATGCTATTTAATAGGCTTCAATGTTAAGCATTTTTTCTCATGGCGTTGGCTGTCTTAATTAACACAGAAAAGAAAACAAGAGCCGGTCGTATCATTAGCACTCACGATATTTTTTACTTCATTATTCTCCTTTTGCACGAGCGATCTGGTTTGACATTTGCTCATTTGCTTGAAAACTTTTACTTCCTGAATTTTTTTGCAATAATGTTTGGACGACAGCAGATCATTAACTAGAGGACTCTGCTTATTCCTTTAGAAACAAGCAAATTTAATATATCTTCTTTTTATAAATGTCATATACACGCACTAAATTAAAAAATCAAACTGGTTTTACGTATTTTGTTATCAATATTAAACTAAGTATTAAAGCAAAATATTAATTAATTTTAATTAGCGCTGTATTAATTAACGTTGCGTTCAAATTGTCTTTCACGATTTCCGTCAAGTCCGTCCCAGTTGTTTGGGCGTAAAGGTTTCCCTTATGTCTATCTGTAAGGTTAAAATATCCTCATTTTAAATAGAATTTAATTATATCTGTCGTAATAGAGGTGGTAATTACAGACAATATGGTCCGATAGACAATCATTCCAAATAACTATAATTATTTAAACATATTTTAGGCCGTGTACCTATATAGTTAAAAAAAATTCCTCCAGTAAAAATTAATATGCGTTCATTAGAGTTTGTAAAGAACTGAAAATGTTATTTTGCTTTTGCTGGTTTTTAAATTAATCCTGTATCATCTCAATTTACCCTCTAAAAACTATATCTCGAAGTTTACACATTAAGTTCGAGCACTGACGAATATGTAACGACATAGTTTGAAATACACAACTGTATCGCAGGTCCTGTTTTAAACATTGCATTACGTCTCGTCTACGGGGAAAGGCAATCAGAGACAGTTTACACAAAGACAGTGCCTGATAGAGATGAGTCGGCCATGGCCTATATTAAGGAACCATCACAGCATCAGCCTATAGTGAATTCAGTAAACCACAGAAATCCGAAATCAGAATGGTCAGCGCCGAGAATCGAACCAGAATCCTCTCACTCTGACCTGACTCACCCTGACTACGAAACAGTCAAAGCTTACATGCACTGCTAAAGTTAACCCTTTGGTTGGAACATCTGCTTCTCAGGCAGATATAGTTTCTTATTTTGCAGCTGACGGCGCCACTTTCGAGCCTGATGTGCTCGTCACCTGAGTGTGATCCAGTCGATATATTGTCCTTGATGTGCTAAAGTGTCCCTTGCTGATAGTTTCGATTTATTCAGGTAGATAACAATTTCAATTCGACAAAAAAATTTTATTTTCAGAGAATTTAAAAAATTTTTAATATTTTATCAAGAACTAGTGAAAGTAAATTGTTATACCGTAGCAATAAATTATAAATTAGTTGATGTAATTACGACACTATAAGATATACTGTTTATATTTTTCAACAACAATTTTAAAATTGCGCCATATAATTATGTTAATCCGTATCTTACGATAAACTAAGTTTTATTTTAAGTTTTATAACATTTAATGTAAAAAAAAAAAAACAAACATAAATAACTGATTAAAGGCAATCTGACTGTCCTAATACAGAGTTTCATCATGGAGTTGTTGTTACTAGGAGATAAACTTGAGCCATTGTATTCAGTATTGACTACTTTAGTAATGAAAATTGCATTGCATAATATCTAAGGTTAAGAGGGCGTGGTACATAATTCAACGCTAAAGGCATTAATCTATAACTGAAGGTTTCCTGAAGCCAATTTGCGTAAATTAAACAATAGCATTCCTAGACAATAGTTTTAGCCAACGTTTTAAACAAAATTGTTTTCTGAGTAACGAACTTCTCAGGCACAATCTCTGACGCCGGAACCTCGTGCATTTAACTGCGGCGCAAGAGATCACGCGTAACGAGTTAGTAATTCTGGATAAATATTTACTCATAAAGTTGGCCAATACCATTATCTAGGATTGTCATTGAGTATTTTATTCAATTTGACTTCGAAAAAAGCGTAGAAATCAATTGATGCTTTCAGCGTTTATTTGTCTACAACGCACTTTTAAATCTTAATCATTGTGTTTTTAAAACAGTAAATAATTATTTTTGAATTGGTTTTGTGATTGTATTACATTTTGTTTGCGGTGAAGACACAAAACAATGAAAACCGCTACAATATATTTAAAAAAGCCCGTGTCACAAATCATACCGAATATTTAGTAATTTCTTTCTGATTCAAGATGAGACACGAATTATTTGAAACGATTTCAACAAGGGGTGAGCTAAAAACCTTACCTTCTAATTAGCAGATAAAATTCGAAATATTTAAACGTAATTATCACATAATTTAGGTAATTTAAAAATTTTAGATAAAGACTAAATTATTCTTAGTACCAATTAATCTAAAAATATGCACTTAAGGAGGATGGTGTGCGAAAGCAGTGAACTGTTACAATTTTCGACATAACTTTTTCCCCTCGCTTATTATAGAAAATAAAGGTTCGACAATCCGTAAATGGTACTGTTTTACAACTTATTACATTATAACATAGTCACAGACTGTCTCATTATTGGAGAAGTGATGGCAGATAGGAATAAGCGACATTTTCCCTATCTGCCATCAGTGCTCCAAAAACAAGAAAGTTTGTGACTATGTAATAAAGTAAGAAGGTGTACAAAGTGTATTCTATGGATTGTCGAGCCTTGATTTTCAATAATTAGCGAAAGGAAAAAGTTACGTCGAAAATAGTGAAAATTCACTGCTTTGGCGCTCCATCACCCTTTATCTTAAAATGTAATGTTCCTACTAGGAGGCAGTGCCTGTACTACGTCACACCATTAATTTATTACACGTGGTGAAGCGAGAGGAAAGGTTTTAACGGCTCTGTAACAACGAGGTGTTAAGACCCGATCAGGATGAAGTAAAGCGAAGGGACAGTATAAAATCCATGCCCAAGACAGAATTCGAACACAGGAGCTCTGGCACCGTAGACCGGTGCCTAAAGAACTGCACTGGGGAGGCCCGCCATTATTAAACGAAAAGGAATAATAATAGCGAAACGTGTCAGAGTCTCTTGAGACATAATTCCCATCCAAAGGAAGTCGCCCGAAGTTGACAGCGAATGTCTACGACGCACCATCTTTCATCGCTGCGGTTCATGAGGCGAGGCATGACGTTCGACCGTCAGCTGCCGACATGACCCAGCGAGTGAAGAGAAAGGCTGTAGGCATAAGATCCAACCTCCCCTTCTTCTTACCAACTTTCGGGAGGAATGGGGAAGCAGTTTTTCTGGTCTCTCCTCGTGTAAAGGTCTTCCCGCGGAGCTCTTTTGACGAGCACTTTGAAGGCGGGGTAGCATTTTGCTGGCGGAAGAAATCCCAGGCTTCTATCACCTCCCTCAGCCATCCGCGCGAGGACGGTAAAGCAAGAAAGAAGGTAGGGATGCGGGGTAGGGTTGTAATTCTTCGCGAGAAATTACGCTCGCTGTAACCTTCGCCGTCGACAGAAGCCGGCGAAAGCAGCGTCTACCGAGAACCCGAGAGCGGGGTTGTAACTTATTGTCGAGTGCTTTTGTGCAGATGAGTAACAGCTTCGTGAGGTCAGCTTCCACAGGTGTGGAACATAACGATCTCTGCTTTGTGTGCCACCGTGCACAATCCGAGATAAAGAAAGAGACACACACAGAGAGTGTGTACGTGAAAAAAAAAAAAACTAATACCTCGGGATTTTGCACAGCTACCACTAGTTTTTTCCCCTCGTTTATGTGTAAGCCATGCTTATACGTTGTTGGCTGAATTTAATACGTCCATAAACATTCGTTTAAAATTCCTTTTGAATTGCGTATACATTTTTTTTTGTTTAGAAATCTTTTTCCATGCTTTGTCTGAAGAATGACAACCATTTGGTTATTTAAAAATTTAAAATAAATTTTTTTATTGGTTTTAGACCTGGTGTGAATGTATTCTGTTTGCTTTAACTTTGCTGACGTAAGATGGATATTGTTGATGGCATGGCTGTTGGCAATGAAGGGGAGCGGGAGGGGTCAAAGGATACAGCTGTTCCCGCCCCAAGTTGAAGAGGGTACCATAATTCTGTACTTAAAATTACCATTGTTGAGTGGACAGAAAATAAAGGGAACCACTAAATCCTACGAGCACAGAATCTCTAAATTAGTATCATCGGCTCTGTTGGAGGTATTTTTATTTTTATTTTCTGCAGCAAACCCGCTCGATCGTCACTCACAAATTAGTAGCATTCCACTTTATAAATGTACTCCCTCGCCATTAGGCTTTTATTCAAGATATGTTTCCAGTAATGAGTTTCGTTGTCATGTGTCACGTAGTTTTAGGCATATGTATTAGCCTACATCATTCTTGTATATATTCCCTAAAATTTATAGTTACTTAATAATATATTCGGTTCGCGAACAAATGCACAACTGTCTATAAATGAACTACTTGAAATGTGTAGCACTGGCGTATATATTTCTCAATACTGAAGAGACATTGGTAATTTACAATAGTTACAGTACTGACTTAAACATTTAGTTTTCTTGTATAGCAATAATTAATTTTCTATATTTATATTGAATCGACTTGTAAATTATTAACAATATTTATGACAACTCGAATTGTGTTTTTTATTTTTAATATATATCCTTTCAGTTATTTTGTTTAAGTTATGTTAACGTAAAAGTAATAAATAAAATGTATACAAAGTCAAAGCATACAATTCCCATACTTCTTGCCCTACTGTAAACGGTTTATTTACAGCGTTCGGAAAGGAATAAAAATTAAGGGCGTCCCCTACCCGCGCGTGAGTGGCTCAAAAGCGACGGAGATGCAAGATCGACCTTGAAGAGCGCATCAAATGCCGCGTCGCCTCAACGAGCCAAGCGCTGAACTAGCGTGCAAGCTTCCCGCCGAACAGTTTTTACTATGGGACACTAAGCGGTGACCATATAATTATAAAGTGGAAAGTCTGCAACTAAGTTCAGTGCAGGTCGCAATCTGAGTTTCACATACATTCGGTTAGTACATTTAGAAGTACGGATGTCTGAAAAGGCTGTTTTTAGCCATGTTGGAGGGCTTAGAAACAGTGTTTTTAATAAGCTTGGCGTTTAACAATGAGGTTCTGACCTTGTCTGAAGTTTGATTACTTTTCGTACGTCAGCACAATGGGCACACCTGGAATAGTTTCGTAGAACAAAACCTGTTTACGAACACACTGCAATGCATTTGAAGCGTGCGGTAGGCGGCCTCCTTAAATAGCTGCTGTATAACATCTCAAAGCAGAAGATACTGGACTACATGAATTTGTCACAAATCTTTAATATTGTCATAATAGATGCAGGCCATTTTGTATATTGATTCATATAGTTCGGATAGTCTTTCCTGATGTACAATATATACAGAATGTTTCTTAACTGATGTTACAAACTTTGGAAGCTGATTCCTTATAAAGAAAATTAGGTACAGTTACGCGGTGCATTTTGGCTATCCCAGCTCACAACGGAGAAACTCTGCTTTGGAAATTGAATTTGACAATTTTTTTGGTAACAATTAGGAAAAGACAAAATACAATTATGTACACAACGATTAATGTTACTGAGATATTTAACCTGCCAAGAAACCGCTCTTAAAAACTCTTCCTTCCATGGAAGTAGCAGGGTTGGTCATCCTCTTATTGATTAGAACTATTATGGCGTTAGGTTTCTACGAACATTTTATGTTGCCGTTTGAAAAGTACCTCGTAAGTAATTTAAAAAGTCTTATCGTTGCAAGTTGCAAGAATACACCGTTTACAAAAAAAAAATCATACATACAGATAGTGTATGAAATACAGTGGATATGAGGTGAGCAGTACAACCTGTACTATGAACACAATCCGCTTGTAAATACATTTTTCACTCTGAAGAAATGCATCTTGTGCTGAATTTATTAAATTTAATTCCAAGTCCTTTACAATAATTTAGGAAAGTTGAAAGAGGCAGATAAATAATTAAATACTACAAACATTAATTTATTATAATAATCGTAACCCAAATCAACTTTTCAAGATTAAACATTACGACGCACAAAACAGACAAATAAAAATAAAAATAAAAACTAACTACAAGTGCAGATAGGTTATACTAAACAAACCATACATAACCATTCAAACAAATTCAGAATACATAAAAGCAGCAGTACAAATATTTTGCATGTGCGTTTAATTTCTTAAATTTTTATTTGTATATTTTCGTCTTCATAGTATTATATTTATATATTAGCTATATAGGTACTTATCGTTCAAATAATTAATTAGAATTATTATGTGCTAAAATTTAATACAGTTAATTTTATACTGTTCTGATTGTTTCGCGTTGATATAAGAAACATTTTACGTAATAAGTTTAAAGGTTAAATTTTATGTGAGAATTGTACTACGTAATTTTGAGTTCTCTCATTTTTATCTAGCCTTCATTCATCCGCTGCACGGTCACTGACTAATTTCTTGCAAGCTATCTCGCGGTAAATTGTTTTTATACTAATTTTGAAGAACACGTACAACTGAAAAGAAATGTACAATATTTATGATAATTAGTATGATTAACATGTTATGCTGCTTAAAATGCTGATGGAATAACAGATTCTATGAAAGAATCAAACATTTATAATATACTTGCGTATTTACAGGAAATACGGGTATTCTCACTCTCAATAGTATTTTGTTAACTAAACAATATTTTGGTTAGTAAGCCCCTAGTTTAAAAAATGGTGTTCATTATTAACACGCCTGATATATTAAGTGGTATGCAAGTATCAAGTAAACGTGACAAACAACGGAAAGTTGTTGAAAGCGATTAATGATTTTCGGACATAATTATATTACGTAGGTATGCAGTTATTTTTTTCATCAACTCTGTGTTTAAAAGCTATAAGAGATTTCAACGTTTTTTTAGGTACGATGCTTATTCTTGACATGTGCTAAGTACACGTGGATACGTTAAGACATGCACTATACAACAGCATACGTAGCACAAAATCCCACTATTTATAGTGGATTCACTTGTGACGTTACCAGAATTATGCGAGGTAGAAAAAAAAATAGTTTATTACAGTTCTCCTTACTAAAAATACGCAGATGTAATTGCGCGAGAGTGCATTTGCTTGCTGTGGACCAGTACCGAGCAGGGATTATTTGTCTAAGTTGCTGCACTTGACACTGCACCAAGCTGCTTACATTCAAGTACTGCCGTATTTATTTCAAATAGTATCTTATCTCTGACATGTTAAAAGGTGGTTCGGGATATAGTCAGTGTTTTGAAACCCTGGTTACTTTATTCCTTTGAGGTAATTTGATTTTAGTAGTGTTACTTTTATAGAAGCTACTTGGGAGCACATTTTCCTCTTACAAAAAAAAAGCCAGTTTTCCAATAATGGCATTTCAAAGTCAAAATTTGCATACTTTTACTTCATACAAAACTCTAAAATGAAATAACCATTATGAATTGAAATAATTCACTCTATATTATACATGTCCTGAGCTACTGCTTTAATAATAATAAAAATACAAACAAGTTTTGTGTTAAAAAATTCCAAAGTTTGCCAATGTTTTGTTAATTTTATCAATTGCTTTAAATAAAAATACTTCATAATGGGTTTCATATAGTCTACTTCGAGCCAAATACCGTGTCATGTAGGCCTAGTTTAGATCTGAACTTTTTTTAAATTGTATTATGTTTACTGGTTTTCAAGTTTTGTAAGAAGTAAAAATATGCAAATTTTGACTTTGAAATGTCATAATGGGAAACTGGCTCTGCTAAAATTTTTCGTCCGCGGGAAATATACTATCAAGTAATATATATTAAACTTAACCTATACAATTACAAAATTACTATTTCTCCGCATTTCAACGCCTTTAACGACATATAACGATACAAAATTTTGAAACTGAAGGAGAATATAACAGCGAATATTTTAACAGGTTATTCTATTTTCGAAACAGAAGTAACAATATTTTAAAAACGAAAAAAAAATTAACTGTATTTTTACAATAATGGTAATTATTTAAGGACACTTACATAAAATACTTAATTACTACCATTATATCATTCTTAAGAAATGTGGAGGTATGAGTTTTAGGATTAATTTAAGAATGATATCCACATGTTCACAAAATTAATGTATATATTCTTACGTTAAGAACACGTATTTATTTTATTTATATTATAATGTTCTTTGCTAATAGCCTAAAAGAAAGGTGATAACATTTAGACATTTTTAAACAATCACCTTAAGGTCACCGTCTACGTCGCGCTTCAAATCCGTTCCATTGTGTTCGTAAATACGTTTTTTATACAAAATTACTCTATATGTGCTCATTGTGCCAGTGTATAGATAGAAAACACGCTACGAACCAGGACGGAATTTCAATGTTAAGAAAGAAAAGCTCATCAATAACACTGTTTCTAAGCCCTCCAGCAGAGTTTTCGGACATCCGTGGTTTAAAATTTGCTAACAGGATATATGGGAATGCTAGATATAAACGTGCACTAATATTTGTTACAAACTTTTTACCAGTAAATTTACTATGGCGACTGCTTAAAATCCTATAGTAAAAATAGATCGTCGGGTGTCCTGCACGCTATTTCAGTGTGCCGGTGCAACATTTGAAACGCGCACCAAGGTCACCCTTATAGCTCCGTAACTTCTGAGCCTCTAACGCGCAGATAGGTGGTGCTCTTAAACGGGACGTTTATTTATAGTCCAATCGGGAAATTTAACAATAAATTGTTGATTTAAATAATTGTAAGATAAATCGGCCTCTGCATTTTTGCACGATAGTGACTTATGTGACTGAGGTATGACCTGGGTTACCTTATTATGACAAGGTCATTTTCAGAAGAGATAGAGTTCACCCAGACGATGGGAAATCACATAGCAATGCATGGTCGCAAACGCTTTCCACCGACACAAAACGCAAGAAAGAAATGACCCAAAATGAGGAGAAACCATGCTTATTAATCCTAATAGAGCAAAAATTCAGGAAAGTATTTGGCTGGTGATGACGATCGATGTATCTTAATGTTATTTTTTCTTGGTTTTTGCTGTATTAAGAATAATAAACATGTTTTCTCATCTTGTTCATGTCCTCTTTTTATTGTGTTTTGTGTTGTCACTGCCGCGTCAGGAAAGGGTTTCCGACCGTGTATTACTGTGTGTCAAGTATATTTGGTGAATTTTGAAGACTTATAGTACTGATGGCTACCATCACCAATTTATTTCGAGACTTAATATAACTATGTCTGTCAATGAAATATTGAAATAACACAACTGAGCTTTTACAACTCTAATATATAGGGTACACAATCTTCTTTCTCTCTTTCTCCATACATACAGTAGATAACGTACTTAGCAAGCAATAGCTTACCACTGGACATTTGTCTTCGAATGATTACCCATTTCCCCATTTCCAATGCGAAATATTAAGATACTTCGAAGTCAAAACTACACACAGAATCTTATGATAGTGTCTAAAGAGGACATACTAGAACATATGTGCACACTTTTTTATGCGGTGGACATAAAACGCTAAATCCTTGTAACAAAGCAAATGTACTTTTTATGTTCACGAGAGTTAAATAGCTTGTAAGGATTAAAATGCTGAAGCGTATTTAGTCCTTTCCGAGGCAGCCATAAATAATGTAGTTCAAACCTAATCGTCCTGTCTCTTCTATAAGGAATCACAAACGGCAGATTGCACATCTCAGATTGTCTCATAAAACGAATGTAAGATACAGTTACATATCCAAGATGTCAACTGGATGCTGTTATTCGTTGTGCACTACATTTCCAGAGTTTCTTTTATAAACGTAAAACATTTCTTATCATTGAGATGAATCCAACACAACAAATATAAGTGGACGTGCCATTTTCTTGGCCTGCAGTAAATAAAAACTAAGGCAGGATGTTATTTCACAGGTTGCCTGCCCACCGTTATTAAAGCGGTACAAGATTTCTTTGAACCGACGTACTAGCCGTGACACCCTACCATCTCCACTCTTCTTTAAACCAGATATATTGCAAACTACGTATTCATAACCGTTATGCTCAATACGTTTGATTATTTCTTACAAATAATAGAAATACGTGAACCAAAACATGAGAGACTATTAAATTTACGCTTAGACATCTGAAATCCTATTCCTTCTGGTACAACTGTCTACAGAAAAAAATTCCGTGATGTATATTAGATTCCTATACAATTTTTAACCACACATTATATTAAATTCTGGATTAAAGGATTCTAAATAAAATTTCCAGGAAGTGGTTTATGGTTACTAAACATTTCTTTAGTAACCATATTTGTGTTGAAATGTCCTATGTTATTAATACGTGGATTTTCACAAATACCAAATAATTCCTGAAATTTTCGAATACTTTTTTCACATTGTTATGTACAGGACTTAACTGCATTAGAATTGGTGTGGTGCATAAAATAGACTGAGCTGCCTAAATTCCACTTTTTATTAGACAAGTGCAGAACTCGTAAATCACTTCCGTACTGACGTCACGCGGAATCAGAACAGGACTTCACAGAAATAAAAGACTCGAGAAGTGAATCCAACAATCGTTCAACATAGTGCACATGTGCGACAAGAAAATAAAATCTCGGAAATTGGAAACGTCAGTAGGATGATAAACTGTTTGAACTATTACCATAACTGCAGTTTTATTTGACGTGTTTTCTCTAGACGTTTTGAAACGCATTATATATCTTCGGATACTTTCCTGAAGATCCAGCTATATGCGGAGGACTCGTTTTGAGCAAAGATAGACTTAAAGCTATTTATTGGGCGTCGTTGAGGGCTTATCAAAGTCATGTAAACGGGAAAGCACTCTGCGAGACAGACGTATTTGTGATCTTTACGAGACAGCGCCACATTAGAAGATCCGTGGACTGCTATAATATGTTTGTAATAGTAGTACAGATAAATACGCACCACAAGTCTTATAACTTAATGACAATGCACGGCAATTTTCTTTACATTAACACAGTGTCTTTGAAATGAGTGGACACATATTTCCATAAACGATATGGGATGTTCGTGCGAGTAGTTTTTATGTAACTAACATTCCATCACAAACGTAATCTTACGCCACGAAAAAGCTACAAGCTCAATAGAAAGACTTCCCAAAAAAGGTTATAATAATTTTTAAAGCTTTATGTTGGATGGACAACAGCAGGAACTGTAATGTACGAAAATTCAGTAATATAAGTTTAAACGATTACACAATACTACATACAAATTTTATACGGAAAAGTATTATCTGTCATTACCAAAAATATTTCGTTATTCTAAGAACATACTGTATACTACGTGTTTAACGAAAATATGTACAGATTTGATTACGAGATTCGTGAGCGGAAAATCGAAAGAGTTATAAAAGCCCCACTTGGCATTTCCCAAACAATAAGAGCTGTAAAATTTTGAGGTTAGGTACCACGAAGCCAAGTCAGAAAATCTGGACAAGTTACCGTAGTGATTTTCAACTCGGAAAGGCACTTACGCAATGGTATATAACAATTTTTCAGAAATATTGTAAATGTGACATATATGGCGTGAAAAGACGTGACGTGAAATGTGTTTTCCATTAAATTGGCCCCTCCAGTATATAGCGTGAGTCAGTGAGGACGGAGTGTGTGTTAATTTAGCGTGGCAATATGCAAATATGTAGTGCTGCATTGACAGTAGACTTTGAAATTGAACTTGAACTATAATTTCAAGAACTACTTGAAGTTAAATAACGAAAACTGTGCATAGCGTCCAGTACATGAATTTTCTTGATTTTAAGAAATATCACTGTCCCATCATTCATTGTGCAAACGGGGCACGACCACATATTTATCTTTCTAACATCCAAATACTTTTTCTTTCTAACATTCAAATACTCCACCGTAATTAATGTTGAGCTACATAAAATTAAATAGACGGGAAGAATAATAAAATTTGCCATTTTGTTGGAAATTGCTAGAATTACACATTTTCAGAAAATCGTATAAGAGGCGATTAAATGTTTGCATTTTCTAGAACGCCTGATGCATATGCAGACATAGCGTCCGTTTGGCGTGCAGTGTAACCAATGATACAGGTGAGTTGCAATTATGTGGTTTCAACTGTTTTATCACAGATTGTTTTTATAACGCGGATTAAGTAAACGTAGGTTTCGTAATAAAGAAAAGCGGATGCCTTCTATGATGAAGGGAACAGCAGAGTTAAAATAAAACCACTGAGTTAATGCCAATATTCGCAAAGTTTAAAAAAATAGCTGATGTAGATAACCCAATCTTCTGAACTTGGATAACTATTGTCGAATAAGTGCGTGCAAATCACTAGACAAACCAGGCATCTCATCCAATGACGCAAAAGAATTTTATAAATTACGTTACAAAAAGTGTCAGTTTGTACGTATACTATGAAAAATTTACGGTCATAAGTAACAAATGCCCAAACAACAATAGTTATCCTACTGACTCATTAATGCAGATAATAAATATTGTAGTTTGCGAAACAGTCACATT
Source organism: Medauroidea extradentata (assembly GCA_003012365.1). Lineage (NCBI taxonomy): Eukaryota > Metazoa > Arthropoda > Insecta > Phasmatodea > Phasmatidae > Medauroidea > Medauroidea extradentata. Next base: position 23,284 of record PNEQ01083375.1, on the reverse strand, counting down.
TTAACATAAATCGTACAGTCAAGCACCATGTTTAAAGTCTCCACAACTGCAACTGTAGTCCTGTAAACATGAAAGAATAGAACATTTGGAAAATGGATAAATATGAATAACTTTCGAAAAAAAATTATGGAAAGCTATAGGAGTGTAACATTTTGCAGTGATAAGCAGTTTAACATACAGCATGTGTGTATTAGCAATGGTGTTCCCAATCATTTCACAAAACTATTGTAAAGTGCACCTGCCACAGAGTTTTTTTAGTTTACGTATACAATTGACGGATAACTTGTAACGATTTCTGTCAATTACCTGGTAGTTAGCTTGAGTACCTATTGGTAATCTGTCAACTATGTTGGCGCTAAAATAGCGTTATATTAGACTATATGACTTGTTTCTAACCTGGAATTGTTTAATCTTAATATATAAAATGAAGTGTCCTAACACTCTCACTCACTCACTCACTAATCAACCCACAGCCCAAACCGCGGGACCTAGAACCATCAAATTTTAAGGGAAGCTTCCACTTGCCCCGTAGGCACTCACTAAGGAAGGATTTTTCGAAATTCGATAATTAAGGGTGGGAAAAGGGGTGAAATGTGTTTTAAAAGAATCCTTGATATCTCATTAACCGGGAAAGTTATAGTAATTTTTTTAACTTCATAATATTGTTCAAAGAAATGCATATTAGAAAATTTTCCGTTTTTCGAAATTCGAAAATTAAGGGTGTGAAAAGCCGTAAAACGTGTTTTTCTTAAATCCGTGATTTCTCCTAAACCATTTCAGTTAGTGAGGTGATTTTTTCTTTAAAATGATGCTTAAGTAAATATTTAATAAATATTTTAGAATTTTTTGAAATTCGTCCTTGAAAGCTTTAAAAAAAATATAACATTTTTTAAAAATTAGTCTCTTTTATCTCATAAACCAGTGGAAATATTGAAATAGTTTTGGTTAAATATAAATCTTACGTAAATATAAAAAAAGTAATTTCAGGATTTTTCGAAATTCGTCCTTGAAAGCTGTTAAAAATTTAAAACGTAATTTAAAATAATCATCTGTACCACTTACACCCATTGAGATAACGAAATGATTTTTTGATAAGAATGAAGCTTATGTAAATATCTACAAATCAAATTCAGGTTTTTATGAAATTCGAAAATTAAGAAGGTGAAAAGCAGTAAAATGTTACAATCTCCCGAAAAATGAGAATGATAATGGAAAAATAATTCAACAGTTGTTTCTTTTTGCCAACCTACTCATAAATAAAACCTCTTTGGACTGAAGGCTGTACATACGAAAGAATTATCACGGCATGCCTTTAACATTCACTGAGGTATTGTATAAAGTTTGTGGTGTGGGAGGGGTGTGGTTACGGGTTCGTATCCCGTGCAAGACAGCGATGCGAATTACTATGACATCATACGAGCATATTGCGCGCTCTCTTTACACTGAGCTAAGACCATTTATAGTTCACTGTTATTGAGTACGCTAGCTGTTAAATGCCTTCATCACACATTTTATCCAGAGTTACTGTTTATATTACATAATTTCACGCGGGCAAAGCCGCAGCCGGCCAGCTAGTACACATATAAGTAGTGAAACACAGTAGCAATGTTGGAGCGGAATAACGAAGAACTCAGTGACATAGTTTCAACGTATGGAGAAATATTGGTACGAATATTCATAGCAGTTAATCGTTGCTCGTATGAAACGGGGTGTGCACACATAATATCAGGGCATATATCAGGATGCGCCACGGGTGGTTGACGGCTGGATATTGTGGAAAACGTTTTGGACTACGGAGTAGACAACCAACACATCAGTACATAACTTATTGCTGCTGGGCTGAATGCATTACAAACTACAATACAGTACATCATATAACGTACTTGTTTTGACGAACTACAGGGTTTATTATCTGCAATAATAATTCAACGGAAAATTCATTTAAGTGTTCAGGCAATTAGATTGCTAGTGACATGCACAGTCTACGTAGTAATTAACACATTTTGTAACATCGATAATATAATTGAATCAGGAATTTGCAAAAGGTTCCAAGTCCAAGTCAGCAGATTGGTGGGAAACAACAAAAAACTTATCATTGTGGATCTGGGAATGAAACAGATTATCAATAATGGATAACTTTAAAGTATAGTGTGTGTGGGATTATATGAATCATAATTCATATAAATACGATTTTGTCTTTTATTTTTTAGAAATTGATAAAGTTAGTGGACTTGGTGTCTTTTGCAAATATAATAACATTCATTCTAACAATGGCACATGAAACATAACGTCTTGAGTAGATATTAGTACAATGTAGCAATATTCTAGTGAATCAATAATGATATGATAAGTGAAAACAAATTTTGCAAACACACCACCACCTGGTACCTTATTCCCATAACGCAATGTTATATATTACACTATCAGAGAACACATGATGCCATTGGTGTAGATTATTGGAACCTTGGTATATTCAAGTGAAAAAACTACTAAACAACATGGAAACAGATTTAACTAAAATAATGTAAGTTACAAACAAAATAATGCACTATTGGCACATTCATTGACATGTCTATTAATCTGTGGCAGGTCAATGCAGTATATTGTCGTATAAAGTGACCGCTTCATCATGAACTGCAACATACCGCGAATGTATTCAAGTCTCGATTTTTTAATTGGTACATTTCCATTCCTGTAAGCATTGCGACGGGTCTTAACTGTCCTGGGAGCTGAAGATTAAAGGTACGACTATCCAACCCCATGAAGCTGTTCATGTACTTCAACAGCTCCTTTTACATCAGATTAGTAAACGAACTGGTAGTAACAGCACTGTTTAAAATAGAGAATCACAATGCCCTTGTCCACATCATTTGTGAGTAACAAAAGGTACCGAGTCGAGGACTTGGTACTTTCTGCAAGTTCCAGATATATTTACTAGTTCGTTCAACGTATTTATTATATAGGAATTAGTTTCTTTTGTTGCTGACAGCCAAGAGAATACTTTGGAGAGTATAAATCTCGTAAAAACCGAATTTGCTCAAAAGGTGGTCTTGGTCCCTCTTGCAAACTCCTGATTCAATTATTTACTTCACTGCATAATGTCCTTGCTTTGCGTAGAGTTTGGGACACACTTATTCAAATATAGTTATTCAAATTAAACATTCACTTGGGTTACCTGAGTTTGCAGATTTGTACAACTTGGGGAACATTGTCATAAACTTGTTGAATTAATTTTAACACTGCAGTTCCTTTGACAATAGAATGCAACTGCTTTACTTTATTAAGACACCTACGTTTACTCCACCCGTGTAACCAACAAAACATTATTATAAAGGAGATGAAATCACCTCATGGCAACAGGTCTGTTTGTTTGCTTACACTGCATTGCAAAACGAACGCTATGTCTGCATACGTTTCAGGCGTTCTAGAAAACACAAACATTTGACATGCATTTATTTCTCGAAAATGGCTAACTATAAGAATTTCCGACGAAAAGGCCCGTTTTATTTATCTTTCCCGCATATTTAATTTTGAGTAGTTGGACGTTAGAAGCAGAAATAGGGGTCGTGCACCATTTGAAGAAGTCAACTGCTAGACATTGTGGAAATTTTCATTTAATATAAAATATTATTTGAAATTTTATTAACATTTAATTTCAAAGTCTATTTTCAAGGCAGCATCACTCCCACTATAATCAATTTACGAACGAATAAAAATAAAACACTTTCGATATATTTTTGTGAGTTATCAAGACATTAAATTAACACACTCCGTCCAGACTCACCCTGTGTGTAAACAGGGTGATTCTTAAAAATGTGACCAAAATTTACCATTTGCTTGCTGACGTGAAAAGAAGAAATTTGATACGACACCCGTGGTCTATCTAAAATATTAAGGGTTGTAGAAGCCCATTAAGTGGAAGTCAAAAATCATATTTTGTAGAATATCATGAAAAGTACTTGTGTTAGAGGAATAAAATTCGGTGTACAATTTAAACGATCCACAATATGGAATGAAATAATTTAACGTGCACCATACGCACTCCTTCGTTAAAAAAAAATGCACTCTGTTGTAGCAGAAAAAAGTTAATGGTATCAAAAAAATAATATTTTATGCCATAATGTAAAGCAGTATGTCGTAAATAGTCAATAAATTACTTTTGTTGCAACTCTCTAGATGTCGCGTTTACTTTTACCCTAAGGTTTCAGCTGTGGCAATATCCTGATGGGCAGGCAACTCTTTTAACACTCAGCGGTACACTACTGTGACTGTAACACTGAGTCACACGCTTAAATTTTTCGGCTCTGACAAAGTGGGAGCAAAATATTGTGCGTTATTAGGAAAGAGGCTCCACCGAACTTAACTCATGTTTGCTGCCACATTATGAAGCTAGAGACCAGAAACGAAGCAATTAAATAAAGTTTCAATACAACTGCCATATTCTGGCCGTTGTGCAGATAAACCACATGTTAGCAGACCAGCTGACGTGTGAATGAGTTAGTATTTATTTTATGTGTTGAAATTGTTTTTCAATAAGAATCTTTTCATATTAATTTTAAGATTTTATTTCTCATAATTCACAAAGCTTGAATTTGTAGTATGAAGTATTGGCACAGATGGCTCTAATTTACACCAAACAGATTTTGCAGCGGTTACTGTTGGTTATTCGAATTTCAGTATAGCAATTGTTGAAAAAATGCACTTTCAGATTCGTGCAGTAGGTGTAGTGACGCAGTAAAGTCTGGTGTACCTTTCAAAGATACCTGGCGTGGTGGCACCTTATCGCTAACAAGTCCTCTTTAGATTCAGTATGTATTTAGTATACCAACCCCTTTACAAATCCCCAGAGCCAAAAATCTAGTGGGGTTAGATAGGTGAGAGAGGTAGCCATGAAACAGGTGCGCCCCTTCCTGCCCAGCAATTTAAATATGCTTCGTTGACGTGGTCATGCACCAATCTCGTGAAATGGGGTGAAGCGCACGTCGATTTTTTAGCCATATTCTTTGAATGACGGCGGGCGGAAAATCATCCAATAAGTCTAGCAATGTAAACATCAGAAAATACCAATTCTGAAAGCTCGTCAAAGAGGTCGGTAGAGAGTACGGTCCAATAACATTGTTGTCTAGTATTCCAGTCCAAATATTGATTGATATCGCTGCTGACAGCTTTGTATTGCATGTGGGTTACAATTATTCCACACGTAGCTATTTCGACAGTTAAAATAACCTTCCTGTGTAAATGTGACTCCGTCTGTGAAGAAACCAGTAGCAGGGAAATCAAGAAGCAATTCACATTGATGCAGCAACCACTGACAATAATCTCGACGAAGTGCATAGTTCGCTGACCGCAATGCTTGCATTTTTCTCGTACTGTGCTATGGAAACGACTGTTCACGTAGTACACGCCATACTGTTCAATCCGATGCATCCACTGCACTTGCGATAGCACGACTGCTGGTAGAAGAGTGCTGCTCTACACTCTTTGAGACTGCCTCTTCAAGATGTGGGGTTCGAACAATCCTCTGTTGACCTGGCCCAACTCGCCTAAAATAAGCGCCGCATCACAGGGTGAACGAACGAGTGATGGTTAGGCAGACGTCGGTGCGGTATATCGTTGTCTCAGTGTAGCTTCTTTCCTAATTGCGTACAACTTTTACTGTCACGTTGTCAGTGTCATAAAAAATATGTACCATGTGACACCACGTTACGGTCACGATGGTGTATCCCTGGATGTAGCAAGTGTTGCCTAGCTACCAGGCTATTTTCTACATCTTTACATTTTACACGTAAATGTCAAGTCCCAGAGAGTTGCAACAAGAGTACTTTATTGACTAATTGCGACACAGTACTTTACATTATGGAATAAGACATCACTTTCTATTTAGACAGTTAATAATTTTTTCTGCAACAAAATGGCGCAACTGAGTCTTTAATGAAGGGTGTGCGTATGCCACACATTCTTATATTTTAATCTAGACCGTGGTGTAGTTAATTGGTATACCAAATTTAATTAGTCAAACGCAAGTCCTTTTTATAAAACTGCACTAAATATGCTTTTTTTACTTCGACTTTAGGGGCTTCAACACCGTTTAATGTAATTGGTGGACCATGGGTGTTCTGTATCAAATTTCTTCTTTTCACGTCAGCAATCCACTGGTAAATTTTGGACACATGTTTCAGAAACAACAGGTATATATTCACTATGTCCAGAAACAATTGCATAAAAAGCACGCTATGCGAATCTTGGGCTGAATTGAAGACGAAAACATTAGTGATAAAATTTTGTAAATTTTGTATGATGAAATTTAATGTACACAATATGGCAACACAGCCCTGTAGTGCCTCCTTGCTCTCTACATGTATCTTACTTATGTTACTACTACCATTCTGACCTGCAAATTATTCGGTGTTGGTTAAAATCCCTAGCAGCACGAACATGATTGTACGTCAGCTTGACATAACATACATAAACTAATACTTTTACGTGAAGCGCAAGAGGGGACATCCGCCATGCAGTGTTGCCACGTTGTGCACGTATTATGTAATGCAACGTTTTGCTACTCACAAATAAATTTCACTTTTTCTCAAATCTTGACTCCTAACCAAGGGTGTCAAATAATGTGAAGGGTGTGAAAATATTTTTCATTGATAGTCGTTTCACCTTTAACGTTACAAGAATTAATCATGATTTACATTTCAATGCGGGATCCATAACAAGTCAAATTTAATTTTAGGGTTTTTGTAAATTCGTCCCCTAAAGGTATAAATAAAAATATCTGTAACTTGAATTCGATATATTTATATTGAAAGAGTTGGTATGTAGAGCTAATTATCTTTTAAGGATATTGACAACTTAAATCCAATCAAATTAATTCATATTTGTTTTCTAAATTTGACCCACATAGGGGTGTCAAGAAATTAAACATGTTTTTTAATGCAATCGTCGATTTACTGCAGCTTGGATCCAATGGGCTATCATCGTGATTTTCACTTCAGTTTGTAATTTATACAAATAACTAAATTAAGATTTTAAGCGTTTTTTTATATTCTACCCTTAAAGGGGCGTAAATCTGTAAAATTTTACTTTCATAAGCTTTAGAAATGTATCTAACCTAAAAAAAAATATGCAAGTTTACTGGTTACAATATGCTAAACATCAAGGGAAAACGCAGTTTTTAATCTATTGTAGGCGTACAGTCCGAAAAGCAAGTATGCCCATCCACAAGTGAAGTAAAAAACGCAGTTATATTTGTAGTTTTATCTATATACATTGTGGTACATTCTCTTTGTTCTTGCTCTAGGACATTATTAATCTTAATCAGCTTTAATAAGATACTTAAATAATTGAAATTAAAATTATTATGATTCACAAATGATTAATTCAAAACGAAGGGTGATCCCTTAACTTAAGGAAAGCATATTACTTGGAATGTTACGAAAACTATTTGCATGAAATGTGTACAAACAGGCTTCCGGATTAATGAATATAACATATAAGACATAAAGAAGGTATGGTACGTCATACACACCCCTTGTCAAGTAAGTAATACAAGTCGATACTTTTTGTTTCGGGAAATATTTACACCTTAAGAGTTAGTGAAGGGGCGCGTGAGCCATGCTGTAGCGAGGTACAGGAAGTATTTTTACTTGTGTGCTTATTAAAATAACTGTCCAATGCGTTTATCTACGAAAAGAAGAAACATTGAGCTGTGTCCCTGTGGCTTTGAAAATGCCGTCCGCTTATTAAAAACATGATTTACAAGCTACTTAAAAAGAGCGAAAATGACTTTTTCACGTAGATGTAGCTGAGTAAATATCAACCGTAATCGTGAATAAATCATGGAAACTTGCATTGAAGTTTACCACATACTTTCCACAAATAAAACAACAGGGTCATCGTTTGAAGTCCCATCGAAAAACTGGTACTGCGATACCCTGCACGGTAGTTCAGTAGTTCTCCGCAGTTGGCGGCGATGAGGTGTTAGAAGATTGTGATATATTCAGCTTATAGCTTTCCCCGTTTCCGTGCCTCATACGTATAAAAAAGCTATCATCCACGAACTCTTAAGGTAAGATTGCTAGAGGAATGCGGCGGCCGAGTGGTCAGACCACTCGGCTCCCAACAAGGTGATCCGGGTTCGATATCCAGTGGGGCTGGTCCCGGGTTTTTCACAATAATTCCGACACCCAATTGTAAGCACATGTTGGCAGAACGATCCATACATAGCTGGTTATATTCTGAGCAGTGCATAACTGCGAGATTTTCATTGCTGCGGAAGTTAATTCGAGGTGAGTATGGAGCAACATCTGGTTGAATGTGATGGGTGAAAACAACAATTTCCACATTTCTTATTGTTCGAGATATAAAATTGGTGCTATATTTCAGTCTTCCTCATTTCCAGTCACGTAACACGTGGCCGAGTCTGTACACACGTGTACTGAACGCGTTGTACATGAAAGTACTGGACATGTAATTATCATTGGTATACCTAAAATTTTAATTGTTTTTAATAATGTAGTATTTGTACGAGATACGGTTTATTTTAGTCATACAATGTGGCCTTTCTACAACAGTGAAAAATGTTTTGTCTTTGTATAACGGCATGTCAAAGTCACATTTTTCGTAACACTTGTTTTGAAAATTTTGATTTTATCATGCCACTGTACAAAAAAAATTGCATTACAGTTGAATATAGCCACAATTTATGTCTATAAAACAAATAACACCCCGTACATATATTCAAATTATTTATAAAAAAAATTAGGTGAACTCTCCTTATTTTTGTAAATATGTAACGAGACAGCAACATTGATTTACTGTCTCTCACCAGTTATTCTTTAGTAATATTCACTAAACATGTCAGTACTTTATATGTTTTCCCTGAAGAAACGTTCGGTTTGCTGACCTAGGCAGTTGGTGAGCTTACAACAAGCTAACTAAAGCTGTTCGTTAATTACTCGTGGTAGTTTGTTTCCCACTCGTGTGCACTAGAATGGAATTAACTTTCGTGTGTGCACGTTCGTGTTAATTACATGGATTCATGGGCTTTAGGACATAAATTGTTTGGATTAACCGTAGCGGGCTTTTCCGGAAGGAATGGGTTGAATTTTAATCCTGGTAGGCTTGGACCTTTCGTCATTGCCATTTGTGGTTCAGTTCTCTAAATTAAATTTAATACATACATTCGAAGTTACTTTATCGCAACTGAACAGTTTATCTATTTTACGTATTTTATCATAAAAACCTTTGTTCCAATCCTATATCAAATCGAAAATGAAACACACAGAAAACATAAATATCACAAGGTAAATAAAGATTTTTGTATGCCGTAGACGTTAGGATAAATCAATGTAAAAGCGTTCGTGGCTAGTGTTTACATTTTTACTTACTGATAGCGAGATGCAGAAAAAGGCATTACTTTTTCACAATTGCTAATGGAAGCAGTGAGAAACCGGAGAAACTGATGAGGGAATTTGTTGCTATTCATTAATGGCGAGACATTTCGCACTTTTGGTATGGCCTTCTTTTGATAAGACATTATTTATTAAAAGTTGTTTAGTTGTTTGCGAGCACATGCTTGGATATTAATCGCAATGTACTGGAGAGAACTAAAACAGAACTATAAGAAGTGTAAAGATTCTTATTACGTTAATTTTATAAACGGTTTCTTATAACTGTTTTTATAATTATTTACTCATATTAACAAAGAATAAAACATTGTTATTGAGGACATTGTGGGTTTATTTGATATTTAAAAATAGTACTAAGGAATCCTTATATTTTTCTTGAAAATGAATATCTCCTGTTTGCTATAGTAACGATTGTTATGAAACCACTAATAGAAATATGTAGGGGTTTCAAGCCCAAAGCTCTTAGATTTCAAATTCTTTAACCGTTTAGCCTTAAAAGTGAAGTGTATTCAATACTCTCAAAGCTCATGTTTTATAACTTAGTTTATTGTGGTGTCAACCACCCATTCGAAATTTAGCATCACACGGTCAAATCACCTTTATAACATGAAGCGTATGTTTCAAGGCACGGATGTCTCTTGCACATTACGGCCCCTAATGTCGCCAGAAATTTGCTAAGCCGTGGATCCAATTCTATATTTTAAGGGCTTTTGCGTGTCAAAGTCACAATTTATTATGTATATTTAACATGCACAAAGTATTACCAGGTTACTTACATCTAACAATTGTTGTTAAAACATCAGTACACTATATAACGTAATGGCGATTGATTTCGATGTCATACAGCAGCTTTGATTAAATTTTATTTCATAAATATCAATGTGAAAATTGACTACAATGGATCGCTGAACACAGGATTACAAAGAAATTAATTCACAGAGTTTTTATGGCTTAAAGAAAGTGTTGATCTACAATTGAATATTATATTTAGGTAATATTTTGACGTCAATGCAATAAAAATGCTTGAATATTTATACTTGTGTTAAAAAAAAATATTATCAGTAGATTTAATTTTACGCGCCTCCATTGCTAAGAAGACACGAAACTGTAAAACATAAAACATACATGGAAAGCGGTGGTATTTGCTCTTGATGTTATCAGTAAAGTACATGGTTAACTATGTTCGACTTACTGTAAACTTAAGGAAGATATATATGCTACATAAGAACGTTCTTGCTTTTCCCTTCACTCCGAACACACGTATACACACCTAACACATTTATCTCCCCGAATAGACTCTATAGCACATACAGTTGATAACTGAGGCTTGAAAACACACACGTATAGTCGGTGATACTGCATTTTTGAAAATTGACCAGAGAAGCAATCGTGTGCACTTAAGAGTTCTGAAACAGTATTAAGATTCTTGAACAAGTTACCTGTGCCATGTGAAAATCTTTATTCTTAAAACGTCAGCAATGATGGATCAAGTTTTAGTGACACTCTCAAAAATTTTTTAAACCGAAGATACACAGTTTACGTTGACACTAATAAGTACGCGGGGATACGGCTGCCAAAATGTATTCTTTTAACTATCATTACCTCACGTACAGCTATATGATACCTGTAATATCACTCGATTTAAAAATGCGATAACAAAAATGAAGTTTTAGTGTCGAGTTTGTACTTTATATTTCACAGTTGAATGTAGTCATGTCTTCCTGCTGTCTTTAGCTTTTAAGAATGCATGCAAACGAGCAGTGGAAATGTGAGCGCATTGCGAAGTTATTTCCATAAGAACACCGTTGTCAACAGGGTTACTCATAAACAAGTGATTCCAAGCTGCAAACTGCTTTAGAACGTCTGAGAGCAAAGGATGCGATGATTTCTTATCGCCTACGTTCATTTTCCTTATTTTATTGTCTAGACCAGTTCGCAGAGTAGGGTCGTTAGTAGTCTCGATATCAACGCTTGAAATCTGTTGCTGTGAGTTGTGAAGGTTCGTTCTTTGATGAAAAAACTAAACGTTCATTCGATTAGTTTGCATATGGGGCTAGTAAATGACGGTTACTGTTAGCGTAGTATAAATTATGTTCCGGTAGAAAACGATTGAATAAATGCGATTTTTTGGAGCATTAAATATATTAAATTTTTTTTTTGTATAGGAAAAAAATAACGTCCACCATATGCATTAACTAAGCTCCTGTGGTTCATGCCTTTCAAAAATATCTTTTTTGTGTCGTTTACAGGAAAAATAACTAGGATATTAACCATTTATTGTTACAAATATTTTAATTTACAAATAATATTTGGAATAATATTTTTTTTCAGGAAAACTAGTGGAATATATTTTTCAACCTAAAGCCTGTCTTAATATGTACTACAACCCACATTAACATTAAGATTGATATTAGTATCTTTTCAAAGCAAAACAATTTCTTGTTTATATCAGCGCACACTTAAATAAATAATGTTTAAGTACTTCTTTAAGATTGTTTCGCAGTGGTTCATATTTATATAAAATACTTGTTTCCTACTGTAAAATTTGTGTTGTGCGCGGACAGTTGTCAAATATTTTAAACATCTTCATTACGGCATCTCAGCCTGCCCTTAAAGTGACGGCTTTCTTCGGAAGACGTGCTTCGACACCAGCCCATCCAGCGTCCCGACGCCAGATGCCGCGTGCTCTTAAACCAAGCTACAGGACTCTCAATAGACGAACTTTCCCGTCCTCGTCGGTAGACCGCAGGCCTGCGGCCGTACTGGGGACCTGACGGCATGCATAGCATCTGCAACCCTCGTATCCCTTCCCACATCCTTTTCCTAATCCCGTAATACCACCTCTTGATGATCAGTCTCATTCCACGCCGTTCAGACCCACCTGCTGTACTAAGAGTATCCCTGCCATACTCAGCGCGAAGTAGCGCCTGTGTGTTAGACAACTTGGCAGTACAGCCATGCAAGTCTGCTGCCTACAACTGCTTCGGCTAGGGCAAAGATTATACATGAAGATAGCTTATTGGAACCTTAGTTAAAAAACCTCTTAACTATGTTTTTTTTAAGATTGGACATTTGTGCCTTTAAAGCCATCTCAATAAGACATTTCCAAATAAATAATATTAAAAGAATGTAGGATAATTTTACTTATTCTAATAATATACAAAATTGTGCATTTTTCTTAGTGTGATGGAAATTGAATGGTTTTCCTCTAGCTCTTTCTGAATGGAAGCGAAATGGAGTTACGAGGTTTTACAATTAAGTTGACGTTATGATCAAGTACACGAAAACTAAAACAACTTTAAATACGTGTCGCTTTTGTGATTGGGCTTCAACTTATTTGATACCTCATGGAAGACCAATAATAAAGTAGAGCCAACAAGTGAATGTCCACTTGTGTGGTGTTGCTGTGTCAGTGAACAGCCAATGATTAGCTGTTGTCTGCTTTAGGAAATCGTATATTCTTGGATAATAGTCAAAAGGCTTGTGAACTTGCAAATTTTTCCCTTGACATTCTTATGATATACAGCGAAACATACTCACAGCACAAGACAGCTTTTAAAAACAACGAAGAACTTTTGTAATACTAGACAAACTGAACAGGGCCTACCTATGATAACCTAAAACTCTGATGATATAGTGTGCCTCGGGAAACCACTGAAATAATATTTCTTCACAGAATGTATCTCTATACAGGTTTGGGTCGAAAATTTGATTAACAGTGTTAAAAAATGCACAAACTACACTTATATCGAGGGACTGCGTTTGATGCAGTGGCTTGAGTGCTCGCCCCCCTACAAATCGATCCAGGTTCACCCATGTTTCGTATGTGGAAAAATTACAAACTTTACCGTTGGCTGGCGGGTTTTCTCGGGGGACTGCCGTTCTTCCCGCCCCTATACGCTATTAAATTTGTACAGAAACATCAATGTAACGAATAAATTTTACAACAATGTTCTAAAACAAATATGGACAAGTTTAATTAAGATACATGTTAAAATGTGACCTATATTTTATTTAATTGTTATAGAAAGCGCAGTAAAAACATTGAAACTCATTTCAATATTTTGCCCAAGTCACGCAGTCCTATACCACAATATTTTCCGCAAGGATAAAAGCTACGGAAGTTCTGCGTAGGAAAATATTGAAAAGAAACAAGTCACGCAACTTAAATGTTTGCTTGCAAAGTTGGTAAAAGTATTTAGTTGAATATTTTCAAGGGGGAGATGGGGAGTTCTGTGTACTGCCTTCTGAAAACTTTCATATTTATATAAACAAGTTTAAGGTTAAAATCTTGCATATATTTTTAAATAATGTATAACTCCACCTAGAAGTTAACTTTACAAATCGTTAACTGTAGATCTTGTCCGTGTACGGAAATATTTAAGACTTGCAGATTAACTTAAAATACGTACTGCACTCTAAATAAAAGAACGTTGTATTAACTTATTGTAAGTGGATTTTTACTCTTTCCCGCTGAAGAATTTTCAACAAATAAATCAGCGAAAAGTAACTGGCAGTTATTAAAAATTCACTAGTTATCATTTCTAGTGTATGCATTTTACAGGATGTTGCGAAATTACACGTCAATATTTTGAAGAGAAAATCATAACATATAGAGAGACAAAATTGTATATCTGAATGGAAGTACGTAAACGCAACTGTTAGGTTCTGCAGATCACGTGACGTATAGCGCATTGTGCGGGGCGAATTATGTTAATGTTGTATCATAGTCGTTTTAGTATAAGACCGCAACCTTAGATCTGGCAACCCTGTCAGCAAGAGTCATTTTAACACTTCTTTTGTTTCGCTAACGGCAATGGCTTCCCCTGATTCGCCGGTATGTATGGCACAATAACGAATCAGGCAGAATCATTGTCTTTGTAGAGCAAGAAGAAGTGTTAAAAAGAACCTTCCTGCCAGTGTTGCCAGATATAAGGCGGCGGCCTTCTACTAAAGACGGCTATGGTTATATGCTACGTCAGGCAATACGTACCATCCAATTAAATACGACTAATCAATAACAGCTAAAATGGCATTCAACTGTAACAAGATCCAACTTGCATTCTATGCACTTTAACATCACGTACCGTGAACTGTAGTGTAGCAACGGTACATCCAACCCACATTCTATGTACAACATCACGTACTGTGAACTGTAGTGTATAAACGGTACATCCAATCCGTATTAGGGGTATATGCACTACAACATCACGTACTGTGAATTGTAGTTTAAAAACGGTACATCTAACCCGCATTCCATGCACTATAACATTACGTACCGTGAACTGTAGTGTAGAAACGGTGTATCCAACCCGCATTCTATGCACTACACAATTATGTACTGCGAACCGTAGTGTAGAAACGATACATCCAACCCGCATTCTATGCACTATACATCATCTGTACATCCAACTCGCATTCTATTCACTATAACATCACGTACTGTAAACTGTAGTGTAGAAACCGTATATACAAACCGCATTCTATGCACTATAACATTATGTACTGTGAACCGTAGTGTAGAAACGATACATCCAACCCGCATTCTATGCACTATAACATCATGTATTGAGAACTGTAGTGTAGAAACGGTACATCCAACTCGCATTCTATGCACTATACATCATGTACTGTGAACTGTAGTGTAGAAACGGTACATCCAACCCGCATTCTATGTACTACAACATCACGTACTGTGAACTGTATTGTAGAAACCGTACATACAAACCACATTCTATGCACTACAACATTATGTACTGTGAAGTGTTGTGCAGAAACGGTACATCCAACCCGCATTCTATTCACTATAACATCACGTACTGTGAACTGTAGAGTAGAAACGGTACATACAACCTGCATTCTATGCACTATAACATCATGTACTACGAACTCTAGGTTAGAAACGGTACATCCAACCTTCATTCTATGAACTATAATATCATGTACTGTGAACTATGGTGTAGTAACGGTACGTTTTCGGTTCTATATGCATAAAATATTTTTTGTTCCTACAAATGTTGGGATTGTACACACAAATATTCTCGTGTAATTTTGCAGTAACCTGTATGGCAGAATTAGTTAATTTTGACTGATCACTAGAGTTTTATAATTAATTTTTTATACTGCTCAAACGCAAACATTGAATTAATAGACTGATTCATGTTAAGAGTGAAACGAATATAAAAATTAATGACAAAATTGTAAAATCAAAAAAATACTACAACCTAGCAAAGAAACTGCGTAATGCTGAATTCCAAGGAAAAAACAGCGTGCTGGGAGCAGAAAATGTTTCCAGAATTGTTGTTACAACTCGAGAAAGCTCATGTTTTTTATATCTTTTTTGAAGTGTCTTAAAGCGAGGTCTTGTCTTACTTCGCCTTACTCTGCGCTCTGTGCACTTAAGCTGCGCGAAGATTAACCTCTCAATTGCAGTTCATCGAACTGTCTGTCCGATCCGGATGTAAGAGTCTTCCGAACAAGACTGTGTAAATGGTGTGCTATTACTGAGATTTCCGTGAAGTTTAAGGAAGAGAATACTTTAAAAATAGAGTGAATCAGTATTACGTGAATATTCTTTTACGACTTGGTGATTGCTTGATATCTGACATTCAAAACGTGGCAACATATAACTACGTTGAACTTTAAAATATTACGTTTTACATTGTCTTAGTTACGCATAAAGACAGGAAATAAGCTTTCCAAATATTTGTTTCTTTAGGGAAAATGTTGAACTTACTTGTGATATCAAAATTATATTGTTAGCTGAGCATTGCGTAAAAATCTAGAACACCGATTTTTTAGATAAAAAAAGTAAAACTCAAGAAGTCACGAAAGACTTATGTATAACAAATTATGTAATACATAGTTAGGTAATTTTGTTTGGCTGAACCCTCATTTTTTGTTTTTTTTTTTGTTTTTAGAAATACTCTATTACTTTCTCAATTTATGGGACAACTGTAAAGAGTTACTACATGTATGTAATTAAGCTTCGATTTGTATAAACACTACGAATGAAACATAATATCTAACATATACTATCAAATTGATATAAAAAATTAAAAAAAAATGGAATCAACAAAGAAGCACATATATTTATATGACGTGTAAAATGTAACATATAATAACTGTGGCGATTACTGATATGTAAACAATGGATGCAAAAATCCTGGTTAATAGCATGGTCAATTTGTCAGTTATGATTTAAAACGAAACTCTACATACATGAAAAATAGTCCTGTACTTAAAGGCAACTGAAGTAGAACATAAAATTAATTAGATATTCTAACGAAAAATCTAACTAACCTTTTACAAACTCAAACATTTTCATTCAACTGAGTTTTTGTAAAATAAAACATGCTGATACCAGCATAACTAACAGAACTTATTTTCTCATAGTAGGCGATAATTCACCCTATAACATGAAGTCGTTTACGTTCATCTAGGAGTGATAATAATAGCAACAATAATGATGATAGCAATACATCAGTTAATTGCCGTGCTATCTTCTAACGGGGTGAACACCTACAACAATAAAGACTTTTGAGAGTTAAGTTTATACATGTCAAATAGGTATACTGTCTGTCCTGCAGTTTCTTGTCATTCATGAATAATAATTAAATGTTCATGTCGTGAAACCTTTCCAATTAGTGTATAAATATTACTTAAGATTAGAATGACCGAACAACTGAATGTGTACAAAGTCTAAAGAATCTTTGATAATATTTGTTAGGTACTTCATGTTGGTCAAAAATACATTCGAAGGACAACAGTTTTAAAAAACTGAGTACGGTATGAACAAAATATATTTAACTAAAGTCACTGTTTACAGGTAATGTGCGTGTACATGGTTAAATGCTATTCTGTAACGGTTAATTTATTATTTTTAAAATACCGCATGTGTGTAACTGTTAACACAGTATAAGCAAATACATAAAATTCGTGTCACATTACTTTGAACTATATGTGTTAATTTTTATTGAAATTCAGAAAAAAAAATGTTTTTTTTTTTTTTTCATTTGTATCGTGTGATCTACAAATTTTTATTAAATACTTACCATTTCCATAGTAATGAGACGGCATAAACTAAACACATAAACTTCGAGTTAATTTATCATATATATATATATATATATATATATATATATGAGTACTGAGTTAATTTAATTGTATCTCATATAGTCATTATATGTTTAAATGATCAACATTTAGAAAATACAAACATGACTTGTACAAATCTTAAAAACTAAGTCACCTTGCTAAATACTATATGTGTACTATAATTTGAAATAGTTTAACAAAATTGTTCCTTAGATATCTCGTGTAACGAAAATATGTTCAATTAGCATCAATTTTAAAAATTGTATGAACAAAAACGTCAAATCAACTTAACGAGTTATAGTTATAAGTGTAATAATTTTAATGAAATTATAAAATAAAATATTATCTTCTGATATTTTATGTCTGAAAAAAAGTTTCCAATACTCGCCAGTTTGAAAATATTAACACGAAAAAAAAAGAAAGTACGTAAAAGTAGAGGCAGCTAAATAATACAAATATGTATACCAAATTTGATTAAATTAATCAAAGATATTCTTTTCTGTATCATATTATGCTCTAAATATGTATATGAAAACAGTTATGAAAATATGAACCCGAAAATAAACAAGATACTTTAAAGTCAAGTCAGTTTACTATGTAATGTGTAGGCCTATGTATCCAGTTTAACTAAAATAGGAAACATTCTGAAATATGTCAAATTATATATACAAAATATAGAAAAAATAACAGCTTTTTAAAATATATGGCCATAGATGAAGGAGAAACACAACAGTTAAGGCACCTTACCAAGCAGTACATATGTTTCAAGATTGAGAAAAAAAATAGGTAAAAGTTTTCGTCAGGTATGTCATCTCTATATATAAAAGAGAACACTGACTGGACTGACATATCAAACAGCAGCCAAAACCACTTGACCTTGAATCATGGAATTTTTTGTGTGGTTTCCTCTCAGGTCGTAGGCGAGCATTACGGATGGATTTTTCGAAATTCGACCTTTAAGGGGGTGAAAAGTGGTGCAATGTGTGTCCAAAGAAATGTCGATAGAGCTCGAACCCAACGGCCTATCATCATGATTTTTACTTTAAAAGGACACTCGTAAAATGCATATTAGCAAATTTAAGAATTTTTCGAAACTCAACATTTAAGGGTGTGAAAAGACCTTAAATGCGTTACCGATTAACTATCGATATCTATCGAATCCTTCGGGATAGAGAGATGGATATCACTTCAAAATGTTGCTCACGTAAATACCCAAAAAGCAGTTTTATGATTTTTTAAATTCGACCCCTTAGCAGCAAAAAGGGACAAAATAAGTTTTTTATGAATCGCCTATATCATTGAAACACAATTGACTATTGTCGTGGTTTTTACTTCAATTGGTTACATATACAAATGATTATGACATACCTACATGACCCCACGATGTTTCGAAATTTGATAATTAAGGGGGTAAAAATACGTGAAATGTGTTTTTGACTATCCCTCTATATATATCGAACAAATTTAGAAATCCAAGTGCTAGTTTTTTGGATTGATGCTTATGTAAATATCTTAAATACAATTTAAATATATTTTCCGAATTCGGCCCTAAGGAAATGCGTAAAATACTTTTTTATTCTCAATCGATATATATATATATATATGTTTATATATATACATATATATGTATGTACATATATATATATATTTATATCGACCCAATTGATAGTTATATAACGACATGGTTTTTGTTTAAGACAGATATTTTCTCAAATACCTGAAAAGTAATTTCACTAATTTTCGAAATTCCCAGTCGAGGTGGTGAAAATGGGTGAAAAGTGATAAAATATGTTTTCAATTAATCGTCGATATATCTTGAACCTAGCGGGCAATTGTCATGTTTTTCACGTCCACAAGACACTAGTAAAATAGTCTAAAATGTGATTCAAGGGTTTTTCGAAATTCAGTCTCTTCGGCTGTGAAAATATCTAGAATGTGTATTAGATAAATCTTCGATATATATAGAACCCATCGAAACATTCAGTTTATTTTTGTTTCAGAATAATGGTTAGGCAAGTGGCTGCAAAAAGGTTTTAAGATTTTTCAAAATTTGAACTCCCAGTAGGTTTTTTACAGGGGTTATGTGTGTTTTTTAATGAATGATCGATTTTGCTTCGACTGAACGAGCTATCGTCGTGGTTTTCACTTCATTTGGTTACTTAAACAAATATTCAAGGTGTGAAATTAAGATTATTTGAAATTCGACACCTAAAGGGGTGAAAAGGCATGCAATTGGTTTTCTATCAGCTGATGATATTTATCTAACCAGTAGAGATATTGAGGTGGTGTTCACGTCAGAATGATGCTTACGAAAGTACATAAAATAATGCAAGTTTTTAAATGTATAAGATAAGTTAGTTATTAAGAAGAAAGCTTAGTTTGTAAACTTTCGAGGCATAGGATACGAAAAGCAAGTACGACAAGCGAGAAAGAAATTATACAGGAGTTTCGGTTCACAGTTCTATCGATAGGTTTTAATGTACTACCTCTACGAGCCTAGAATTTAATTAATTAGTTCGACGTTATGTGGCGCAGCTGTTTGTCGTTCTGACACTCAAAAACTGCAAGACAGATTAAATTAGTACAATTTGGATGAAATCGTTCTAAAGTAGTAAAAATGTATTACGCAGTCCACTATCCACTAAAGTTCTTCGACAGCGTCATCCCACAAATACAGTCTCACTAACCTGAAGGCTGGGACACCAAATAAGATTTATATTTCTACAAAACATAATCCCGCCGAAACTGCCTAATGGCACTTAAATTCATGTGAAGATTTTGAAATACAAGTATGTTTTTGAGGGCACCGTCACCAATGATTGTGCTCGGAGGAAATTAGTCTCCATACTACGTAAACTGCTTATTTCATTCGATTACCATCTTACATTTAGAAGTCTGTATTTACCTCACAACTTCAACTTTGCTGTGGCTATAAATAAGGCCCAGACGAAGTCGCTGTTAGTGGCAGGGACAAACTTAGAATCTTAGAAGCCAAGGGGTATAAGCACATTTTCTTGAAACATGAGTTTAGTGCATACTTTGGTAGTTAAAATGTAAAGTTGATAGTTTTGTGGCCGAGAGATATGTTTGACATAGTCTCGTGGGCCATAATTTGGTGTTGTTTTATGAAAACAACTGTCATAAAATATGATGTTATTGTGAGAAGCGAATATTTTATGAATGTCACTTTTACCCCTTGGCTTCTAAGCCCTTCAGTTAAGACTACTCCTCGCTTGGACAGCTATAGGTACTTATCGTGCTGCAGAGCTAACTCTACTAGCAGCTTTGTCATTCTTACATTTGATGACTGAACTACCTATCTGGAGTACAAAGAGGTTTTTCAATTAAAGGAAAGTATTATCTGCTCTGAGTAATACACATGAGCAAAGCCGCGGGCACATTGTCTCAAGATTAAAAAAAAAGTTACTTTTTTCTCATGTGTTAAAATACGATAAAAATATAAAAGCGGCCGCAATTATGAAAATGTAAATACAGGATAAACAAAACACACAAACGTAAAGTCAGCTTACTTAATAGTATATGTGTACCAATTTTTATGACACTCGGAAAAAAATATATTTTAAGGTTTGTCGTATTAGATTAAAACTAAAAAAAAAAAGCAAAAGTCAGGTCAGCATTGTATGTAGTATACGTTTGACAAGTTTATTGAAATTCTGAAAAATATTTCTTCAAAATATGGTAAAATATAAAAATTACATAACTTGAAATATTAACACAGGATGAACAAAATACTATAAAATAAAATGAGCTTACTATGTAGTAAATGTGTACTATGTTTAATGAAATTCAGGAGAACATTCGTCAGACATATCATACTATCCTAAATATGCAAAAAAAGGCCGCCATTATGAAAATATGAGTATGGAATAAACGTAAAACACTATAGTCAAGCAATTTATTACGTTGCATATGTGTACTACGTTTAATGATATTCGTAAAATTACTGCCTCTGATGTGACACACTATTCTAAAAAATTTTTAAATGGCTGCCATTATTAATATATGAAAAAATATTAACTAAATACAAGAAAGTTATGCCAGTTTCATGTGAAGTTTATACGTACCAAGTTTGATGTATTTTCGAATAACATTTCGTCAGACATGTCATACTATGCTTAAAATATAATAACTGCCACCATTATGATAATTTGAACACAGAACAATCAAACCACACACATGTCAAGTCAGCTTACTGTGTTAAATATGTGTATTAAGTTAAACGAAATTAGAAAAATTCTTCCCGAGACATGTCGTACTATGGTAAAAATATAAACATTTATGTCATTATGATCTGAACGTTTAATAAAGAGATACACAAAATGCCAGTCAGATTAATACGTTCTTTAACTGTACCGAATTTAATGAAATTCTGAAGTATGGTTTCTTATGTATCTCGTGTGATAAAAAAAATGTTTAAATTGCTGCCATTTTGGAAATATGTTAATGCCATACACGAAATATACAAAAATCTAGCCAGGTTACCTAGTTTTTTATGTGAACAAGTTTGATAAAAATCTGTTCACAGGTTTCACAAGTTTTTATTGGGAAGGAAGGGGAAGGTTGGGGGGGGGGGGGAATTGCACACAACACACTAACAGACTCACACAATCACACATCACGGAACCACACTGACACACAAAGTCACACAGACAGGGAGGTGATAGGTGATATCATAAGCCTACTTTTTCCTCCGGAAAGTAGGCTGAAAATCTCAGTTCTTATTAGTAACTAGCAGTCCCCCGCGGCTTTGCTCGCGAGTATTATTCGTAACTGATAATATTTACTTTAATTGAAAAACCTCTTTGTACACAAGATTGGTACTTCAGTCATCAAGTGTTAGAATGTCCAAGCGGCTAGTTGAACTAATTCTGCAGAAGGATAAGTAGCTATAGTTGTCCATGCGAAAATCAGTCTTAAGTTTGTCCCTGTCACTAACAGCGACTTCGCCTGGCCCTTATTTATAAAACTGCCAATTTGACGTTCTATGGTAGTTACAGACATCTAAGGTAAGAGGTTAATCGAATGAGAAACATCTGTTTACCCTGTGCACAACCATTGGTGATGGTGCCCTCAATTATATATTGTCAAAATATTCACTTTAACTTTATTGACATTACAAAGTTTCAGAGAGTTAAGGTTTCGCGGAAACGTATTTGGTGCCCCAAACCTGAGATTAGTGAGATGATATATCGTCGTTTTACTGCCAAAAGTGACAATGTCAAAATGAGATAAAATTATAAAAATGCTATGAATATGTATATGTTGTTCACGAACAATTGCTCAAGTTTAAAGTATATTCGTCGTTTCGTACTGTTGTGTCACAGTATAGTAACAAACCACATTTTTGTTAATATCTACAATTTATTACTGTTTTTAAACGAAATAGCATTTATGACTTAATCACTTTTGGCAGTATACCGACGATATGTCAGCTGATATTGTAGAGGAACCTAAAAGGAAAGCGATCTGCAATTTTACCCCTTTTAAAGACTACATGTAAATTGCACTAATTCGATCTGCCTTGTAGTTTTTGTGTGTCAAAATTGAACGTTTGCATGCAGCTTTTAACGGAATTCGAGCCCAGAACCTCCCGGAATTTAGACCTGAGTGACAAACAACTGCGTCACGTAACGTCGAAATAATTCATGAAAATAAAATTTATTGAAAAAAAATATATATATATCTGTGTCCTGGGCTCATAGAGGTTGTACAACACTACGTCTCGATAGGTTACTGTAGTGAAACTCCTGTATAAG